>JBBBVU010000009.1:28506343-28520287 GCA_037177055.1 Atherinosoma microstoma
TGGCTACTTTTATTTCTGAAACATGCGTAGACGGTCAAACGCCGCATTGTGTCGTCATGGTAACCATCTACCTTATCCTAAAGTTTTAACAACAGTTAAACATTTTTAACGTTGTTATTTATGAAAAGGAAACTTTTCTGTACGAGTCTCTCGGCGCCAGGTTTGTTTCCTGCATGAAAGCGTAAAACTCCTACCCCTTTGTCCTGAAGTCTGCACCTGAAAAACTCTGCTGAAAGGGGTATTCACCCCTTTCCCTTAGACCTTCCTTTTAGTCCTTACCCTTAGCCCTTCCCCTTAGTCCTTCCCCTTAGCCCTTCTCCTTATTCCTTCTCCTTAGACCTTCCTCTCGCCCCAAAAGAGAATCGAGACACCCCTTCATCTCTCATGAACGTGCAAAATGGAGGGGAAGGGCTAAGGGGGAGAATTGAGATTGGGCCTAAGTGTTAGATTGAAACCTGGAAATATTCAGCACACTGTTAAATTACGCCTGAAGGACTTGCAGCTTTTCTTTAATCAGACTAATGAGAAAGTCTGGAACTGATTGATTCCTTATTTTAATAAAACTCAATGTCAGTTTGACCATAAACACATTAAAACTATTTAATCCAGGATCAATACATCTACTTGGTTTACACATCAGTCAACAAATTCTGAGCATATTCAGTTTGTTACTTTTTAACCATTGAAGCCATGAAGAGACATGAAGAGACATAAGGAGACATGAAGAGACATGTTACTCTTTGCATCAAACATCAAACAGGTGCTGGAGACTTGTTTTGCCTACAGTATGCAAAAGTCAAGACTGTCACTTATTCTTCTGACCCCTCCTTGTCCAGGTCTGTTCATCTTTATTCTGAGGGAACACTGCTCACCATACTGAGATATAGCAAAGTTTTAGTTTATTTGATGTCTGTCAAACTGTTATTTTGGGTATTTTTTTTATAAAGAATAGAGAGATGGGAAGAACTGATTTGTCTAAATAAGTGGGTTTCTGCCAAGCTTCTGTACAGTGCAATTATGAGGTGCCTTTTTCTTTAGGACTGAATGATTCATAGGTCAGTCTTGAGAGATGCAATCCTCTGAAAATAGTCAGGGAAAAGGACTGGACTGAAAATGAGTGAAAAAGCAGCTGAAAGACCTTCAGAAAAGCTGTAGAACTCCTGCTGAAGAAATACGGCTGTCTGGAAGCAAAGAATAAAGAAATGAAGGGTGGATCAAGACTTTTGCACAGCACTTGCATCTGTAATGGCAGAAGTGTCACATCGGATGCATCAGTTTATCATAGTATGCATCACCGGGGCTTTCGGCCCGCGAGTGAAAGCGAAGGGTACTGCTGATCCATCCGCTGCTCTGAATTCAGTTTAAAGAAGACTGACCTCTAATTTTCTCAGGAAATGCTCACAAACGATGAAGGATGCTCTAAATCAAACATCCATATTCACTCTTCGTCCTTTCTGTCTGCAGCCCTGATGGGAGCTTGAAGTGCAGCTTGGAGGACAAAACACCAAACATCTCTGTGAAATGATGAACAATGAAAATTGGGCTTCGGTCTCTTTCATCGCATTCAGTTGCCAAACGATTTTCTGCATTTGTCAGAATGACATTCTCCACTCAGATGTAGTCAGAGACATTTATTTTGATTGGCAGACACATCATTAAAATTCTGGCCACTCAATAACGCAAATGCTCCTCCGGTGTGCGTGGGCGTGCGCGTCTTAAGTGGAGCGACTGTGCAGAAAATGCAGTAAAGTGTTGCTGACACTTCTCAGAGCTGCAGTGTGGATAAGAAAGCTCTGTGATGAGGTGAATCACCGAGGTAGCCAAGCTGACTCACATGCAATTAAAGCCATGGAGCATAAGGAGGAGAGGTCTGGATGAGGAGAAGGGGGGAATATATAGTGGCATATTGTGCTCAGGAGAACCAACTTCCTCCGTTTCCTGCAGAATGCAGGAAGAATATGATTCAAAGATGCAGGAAAAAGCAAAAGTCAGTTAGAAGGTCTGAGCTTTCCACTTTAGAGGCCCGAGGGTTGCGACGCTGCTTCTCTACGAACAGCAAAACTTCAAACAGCACCTTCATGTTTCCTCAGTGCACAAACTAATTGGTACAGTAACTTTGAATAGCTCAACACTTTCAGCACTGACTGACTCAACATCCACACATTTACTTAAACTCTTAAAGTTTGAATCGGAACTCTGCTCATGTTCTGCACTGCATTACTTATGTCTATTATTCCACAAATACAAGGCTCCCTTTATGAAGGTGATGTTATTCCTGCAGCACATTGTCACTCTCTAGTCATGGCAACACAAAGTGAGCTATCCTGGGTTAGCTAAGAGGCTAGAGGGGCTTTTTTCAGACGCACTGCATGTACTGCTTCTTAACTAAATGCCAGCCAATTACCCGGCTACTTATTTAAAGGCTGCTTAACATAAGCAGATGTTTTATGATCGCTAGCCTCCTTTTCCTAAAGAAAAGCGAGCGTAATGAAGGAGAACCTTGTCTTTGTTTCTGTACGACTTGTGTGTTATTTGAATGTGTGTGTGTGCAGGCTCTGCTGGGAGTGTACTGTATATCCTGCTGTTTATCTATTCTGTTGTTTCCTTTAGGGACAGAATATGAAATAGTCATAGTAACTCTCTCCTTCATCAGGTCTATAGCATTTTTAAAAAAAGTTTTATATCTTTTTTAAGTTGTACGACATTTTTATTCAGTTTAATGTCTAAGCCATTCCATAAAGTAATCCCACACACAGAAATGCACATACTTTTATTTAATTCATTATCAACGAATCTTATTAATTATTTTTTCCCCCTGAATTCATATTCCCCTTCTCTGTTCAGGAATAGTTTTTGCATGTTACTACGAAGCAAATTATTTCTTGCTTTGTACACTATTTGCAAAGTATTACATAGGTCCATTAACTTTAACACTTTAAAAAAGATGTGGTTAGCATGATCATAGCCTGCATGACGTACTATGCTTATTGATCTCTTCTGTGACGTGCATGATGACTGTAGGGGTGAACGGTACAGACTACGCATTGCATTGTGAGTAAGAAAGTATTAGACTTTACCTAAAACACCAATGCTTCTAGACAATTTTGAACTCACATGCTTTATATGAGTTTTCCAGCAGACAGCCAATATTAACACCTAATGATAACCTCTTTCAATCATTATATCATTAATTACCTTTTTTTACTTGTGTGCTTAATTTGCGATGATCAAAAACCCTAAATTTGGTTTTGTCCAGATTTAAAGGTAATCTGCTTTTATTAAAGTATAATTTCAGTCTCAGTTCTACCATGGCCACACGCCCCAACAACTGCTGCAAACTCTCACCTCAAAAACCAGTAGTACAATCTGCAAAAACAGCCAATTTCTAAATATTTGACACATATGATGTCATAAATACAGAAATGCCAATGCCTAAACCTAACCAATCTGCAGTTGATTGATAAGTAATGGATCTTCCTGCAATACTATGCATAAATATATTCAGTATGTCGTAACACATCATACTTTTTTGATATATTACACATGAGGCATCATTTTTCTTTAGAGTTATTCATGGCATGTTTACAAATGGGAGAGCAAACTCGTTAAAACATGCAATATTCAAACCTTGTCGGCCCAGTGGTTTTCATCTGCAGTGCATCTATATGCTAAAACATAAAGGCTAAAACGTGTTCTGTCGGCCATGCATGTGTGCTGCTGTCTTCATGTTGGAATTCCTTTGGGGAAAATGAAATGGCGACGAGGTATGAGGAAAGTCTGCTGCCCTGACAAATCTCATCTAGGTGAGTTCTGCATCTTTCGATGTCTTGAACAAATCTTTTATAGGTTTGTAAGTCCTTTAGGTTCAAGAGACAGAGACAATTCCCTTTAACACTGGCTTGTTTGTTTTCAATTTTAAATTAGAATTTTAAAAAATGTATATTGCAAATGAAATTTGTTTCCTTTTTTTTATACAAGATTAAGAAGGAATAAGAGTTAAAACCATTGCATGTAGACCCTGGGGTAAACCAAAGTTCATATAAAAAGTCATCTTGAGGACATCCAGCTGTGTCCTGATGTGAGAGTGAAGGCCGCAGAGGAAAAGCTTTTGGCCACAGACCAAAATGATGCTCTTCCCCAGCATGACAGCACCGTAAGACTTGGCGAGATTGAGACAAATGGAGTCATTTTTACCTCGATAATCCTCCATAAGTCACCTCTCAACCTCTGTGCTGAGATCTGAAGAGGAGCACATATAAAAGGGACAGTATGCAGAGCAGATCACACTGTTTGAAGGATGCTGATTGTAGAGGGAGAGGGACGACGTGCATGTTTGTGCACGTATGTCTTAGGTGTCGATTGGCTGGCTCTGACGTCACGTCTCTGGGTCACCTTCATTGCTAATCAAGGCCATACCTGGCAGAAGGAATAAGATTTTCCTCCCTCCCTGCTGCCTCAGCAGGCACATTAACACCCTCTAGGTGTGTTTGCATCCAGTATGGCTGCCTAGAATCCATCAAACACCCAGCAGCTGCTTGTTTGAGAAGAACTGGATCTCCGAGTACCTGCAGGGAGCAGCAATTCTGACAGTCAGCAGGTCCGGAGATGACATTTTATTTCAATTTCAGCAATTTTGCATTGGAGTTTGGGAAACCTGGCATGAGGTGCAAAAAGTTTAACATCAGCAAAAGTAACGCAGTAGCAGATATTTTAGAGAAAGACGAACTTTCTTGGTTTAAGCCTGAGAACATGTTGAGTGATTTGACTTGTTTATTTAAACTTACTAATGTCAGTTATGTTCCTGAACCAAAAACATCATTTTATATTTGCAATGACCAAATGTTCTAAATCTTTACTGATCTTTCTCTTCTTTGTAGATTTTTTGAGACACAAACTTAAAGAAAAACTTTTTTTGAAGCAGGGTTGTGTGAAGGACTTATGAGTTGTCAGCATTTTCCTTGACAGCTGGGCTGAAACGATAAGAAAACCTGGATGCAAGAATAAAGAACTTTTCACCTTCTGAAATAAATCAGATATTCTTCCTATTGTGGAATTTTAAACCCAATTGCTTGTGAATCACTTACAGAAAAAGTTAGAAATATTCGGCTTTCTGTGTTATGTCAGAATGTCCTTAAAATCCTTTTAAGGTGAACTTAATTTCCCTTTCAATAAACGTTTAAATACACATGACGTATGATTTATCAATCTTTAAGAACTAATCGCACAACATGCTGTTCTCGAACACGGACGGAACCATGAACCAACCACTAAACACTCTGCTTCTTGTATCTAAACAGCCCTCTTCATCATACATAACATAAGTTATTGAGAAATTGACATTTTTATTCCCACCACATTTCACAAAAGCTGTAAATGGCCCCCCAGGATCTTTCAAACTCTTCCTGCTTCTCTTTAATTTCTCTAAAGGAAAAGATGTCGACATTTACCTGTTCCACTGTGTTATTCTTGGTTTTTAATTCATTTTCGAGCAATGACTTTTGAAACACACACATGCGAAACACACACATATCCATCAACATCCTCTCAGTTTTTACATACTTGTGCCTTTAAAAGCCTTAAAATAACATCATCCTTTCCATTATTTTCTTAATCTCCATCTAATAAGTTTGAATTTTACTGTACTGCTAAACACAATGAAAAAATGTTCCCTTGTCTGCATTACACTCGGTACATATGTCTGGTTAATCATCATTAAATTGATGTAATTTTACTAGATTAACTATTTATACTGTGATATTCTCATTCGGGTGGTAACTGGTTTAGTGAGAGTTTCAATGCGGCTCCTCTTCTGATAGATCTGTGCATTCAGGGTATAATTAGAGTTTTCAGGCCACTTTGACAGTAATAAATTGCAGAGTTCAGAGATGGCACCTTTGCTGGAGTTATCCTTGGCTACTATTTCCTCCAAAGTTTTACACTATTATTCTGAGACAAAGTTCCTAATTTGAAGATATTTAAAAAAAAAAAAAAAGTGTTTCTTATTTACTTGGACTTGGACTAATGTTTCTTCAAATGACATCATGTTGTTTGAATTAGGTAAAAAATAGATCTTGATTTTTATTCCTAATCCCCTGAATGCCCTCCTCCGGCATACCAAGTCCGCCCTTCCTGGCTTGAAGTATTGATTCCCCCATGCGGGACAAATCTGTTAAATGTCCTTTTAGTTTGCATGAGCAGCTTTTAAACGAATTCTGGACTGAACTTACCAGCTTTGTGTTTTAGAACCAAATAAACATTTATGCTTTGACATTTAAAAATACTGAGATTCTAACATATTTTATCATAATTACCAACATGCATGATGAAAGAAAAGAAAAAAAAGGATTGGGAACTATTTAAATGGCATACAGTGTGATGATACACTTTGTACTACTGCTGATGTTCACACTGTTAAGTCCAACGGTTGGAGATCGTTGGAAAAGGAACAAAGATATCTTCTCATCTAAATATCTCTCTATATATAACGATACAATGAAAAATCTGTAATAATATGTCAGACAGTTATGAGCTACTGCAGTAAAATAATGTCTATGTACGTATTAAACTGTACTTTTACACAGAAGTGAATCTAATCATCAGCTGTTGGTTGCGAACGTGTCATCTTTCATCTATAAAGAATGAAAAACAAAGAAAGTTGAATGGGAAACATAATGTGAGAAAATATTATCGGTCAGGCTTATTCATGGATTATTCATCATCGGTGAGCTGTGCCAAAGTCATCATGAAATCAAAATTGTGCGCTGGCAGAAAGAACTGATAAAAGGGAAATGAATGCGTGTGATTTCAGACAGAACGTTTGTCAAACTGTCAAAATCCGGAAATAAAAATCATTCCCAGAGATGCATTAAAAAAGCCCACATATACTTTAACATGGAAGTTCTGGTGATAAATGTTTTTAACAATGAATCTACATAGTAAAATTATATGTAATTAAGTGTATGAAATTCATAATGGTAGAAAATGATGTGAAATGACAGATTTTCTGGATTTTTATTTTCATTTCTTTGGTTCTTTGATGTTGAATAAGCAGATTCTCAACCCTGGTCCTCAGGAGAGAACTTGATAAATCGTAGTAAGCTGTAAGGGCATGAGGTTGAGGAGGAAACTAAACTAATATCAGACTGGGGGACCGCTCTGTCCCAGTTCAGCAGCTCCCTGTATAATTGGTTTTGCTTCAGGGATGCCCGGTAGCTGGAGAGCCGTTACATGACTTTACCTAAATTCATGAAAATCCTTCATTTTAACATTTTAACAGGTAAATTTGATGTGTATACCCAGAACATGTTGTCTTTATATAATTTCTTTTTAAAGTTTGTTTTTAATGCTTCCCGTGCACCTCGCTGTAATAAATGAAAATACTTTATTCATCCCAGAGGGAAATTACAAATAAAGAAATTAGTAAATTTTATAAACTTTTAATATTCTTAAAGTTTATATTTAAAAAGTACAATCCAGTAATTTTTTGTGAAGCACTTAGAATTTTTCTCAAACATGAAATGTGAATTACAGATACATTTGTCTTGCCTTGAAACTTTGGTGGAAGGTGGATTATTGCTGATACGAGGAAAGATGGCGACCAGAAATGTTTTCCTGTCTCTTTACCTGAAAACTGGTTTTCTCACAAGAGAAGCCGGGGAAGAAGAGTTCACCATGGGTGACATAAGATGCAATTTATTTATTTCTAATGATTTTACTTAGATTACAACTAAATAACTTATTATTATTCGTCATTATAGTGAGGAGAAAGAAGATAAAAGAGAAACTTTGAGACGATTTGATTGGAATATAGACATTATCTTTTATTTCAAAATTTTGACCTCATCTGAAATCTTTAGAAATGTTAGTGTTTTAATTATTAAACAAAAAAAACAAAAAAATATCAGAGATCAAATAGACATTCCAATAAATTATCCCTAATTTGTTAATGTATGTGAAAAGCATTGTGGGAATCCCTCTCACTACCGCCATCATTATTTTTCATCTACTTAAGTAAATTAATATATTCTATCTTTTACACTCTAACATTCATTTGACTTATTTAAGATTAGTTTTACTAACATTTTCAGTTAAATCCGCTAAATAAATTCTAATAAAACAAATATGATGATCTTCAGGGCTTTCGGGGGGAGCCCTTTTTTTGGGGAATTACTTCACAAGTCACGTACAGTCACATATATATTAGTGCACTGCACGGTGGTGCCTTCAAGTTTTCATCATCTGGTCTTCACAAACACAATTGGTGGCACTTTAAAAATCCAAATTTGGCAAAAGCAGATTTTTTGGCATGTAGTGGTGAACCGAATCCACAAAAAATCCTTTAACCTCCTTATTTATGGAGATTCTAACAGTTTTCCAGCCTTATCTTTAGAATATTTATCACCGGGTGTCCAGAAACCAGGTAGCGCTACTACTGGTGCTATTTGAAATATCCGAGTTCGAGCCGAGTTCATCTCCAAGAACACTTTGGAGATGAACAGAAGTTGCAAATAAAACTCTATTTTTCTTATTTACGAATATTCTGACAGTTTGCAAGCCATAAGGTTAGATCTAAATGTAGAATTTCTGGTTGATGACCCATTTGATATATCACACAATGAACCAGTCAGGCATCACATCTGACATTCTGGTCCACATTCTTCACCAGTGAACTTGACTGATTAGCAGCTTACTTATATCCGTACTCAGTATCGACAAGTACTCGAATGTGTGGTAAGAAATGTGGTATTGGGGGTTGGTCCCTATCTTTAAGAGCCTTATGGAAAAATGGAATTTAACCTGCAGACCTCAGAGTATCAGCTGAATGTCTACAGGGGAGCTCCTCTGCTTTTCAGCAGTAATTCCAACCATGAATAGAAATGAATGGGATCATCATTGAGACAGTGTACTTATCCCAATCTCCAGTCTCAGTCCAGCTCAGATATTAATTAGAGTAAAAAACACTGAACTTTAATTAAAATCTGCAGCTCTGAAGCAAGTTTCACATTTATGAGTGAAATTAAACATGAAATAAAAATTCTATTTTCATCAAGTTGGAAAAATACTGTTCATGTTTATTCTGGAACAAACCCATTGGTTCTTTTTGTTCATCACGCTGCAGATGATTAGAAAACACAGAGAAGATAAATGTTTGCCGTTGATCAATAACAAGGTTGTAATTATCCGGCGGGATAATTAGACACATTTACAAACTGTTCAAGAGCAGATACGAGTGAGTAGGAAGGTGAGTGTGTGCAGCGGGTGAATCATCTCATCACCCCGGCTGGTGAGGATGTGACACTTTGCCTGATGAGAAAATCTCTCGGCTTGGACGGGACTTACTCTCGGGCTAGATTTGAAAAAGACTGAACGGGAACATGATGAGGTAGAGAGCAGGTCTGCTTCTGCCCCACGTCTACAGCGTGAATCCTGTCCTGCTCTGATGGAGACAACCTGACAAGCTCGGCTGCAGGAAATAAATAATCATAGAATCTTACAAAATGCCAGAGGAAGGAAAATGTAATCTGTTAAACGCTGTCAGGAGCTTTGATATCTGTGGATTTTTACAAGATTTATACAAACCCCCCCCCTGGTTAAAAGCCTTCAGCACCACGTTGTTGCTGTTGTATCCTCCCCGTGATTCATGGTTTATGAAAAATGTTGCATAGTTATTTTCCTCTAAAGAACACTGATCAGTCATGATGCCGCAGAAATTTATATAACTCTTAAACTCCTCATTGTCAGCGTTCCTTGATGAAAGTAAAGGTTACTGCAGGTCTGAACGATGTATGTAATAACTCTACATCATTTAGCCAACACAATAGAAACACTGTGGGCGGGGGGGGGGGGTGTTTAGTAGTACTGTTAGTCATTTTAAAATGCAAACCTGCAACATTTGTACCCCACCCAAACATTTTAGCAAAGCAGATATGTTGGCAGCAGGGTTGTCTCAATCCAGTCTGCTCTGCAGGTTTCGGCGATTCTCTACCCTTGCACACCTGATTCATATAAAATGGATTGCCTCAGCGGCTTGTTCTGAAGTTCTCCACCAGCCTGTTAATGATTTGATAATTTGAGCCAGGTGAGTTGAAGTAAGAAAACATCCAAAACCTGCAGGGCAGTTGCCTTCAAGGACCAGATTGAGACAAGCACACCACATGGCAACAGCACTTCCCTAGATCAGTCTCCTTGACCTGGGCAGCAGTGGGCTCTGAAAACTAATTAGGAAGGGTTCAAATAGCATCACAGACACCTGAAGTGCTCCCCCGACCTTCAAAGTCCCCTGATACCAATCTAATGGGAAGCAAGTTCCACCTCAAGGCCCAGAGATCTATCGCTACCATTCTGATACCAGACATTCAGGTCACTCTCAGATGTTTTCTGTCCATGCCATCAACCCTTAAAACTGCTAGATCGCCGCCAACGGTTGTCAACAGTTCCTGAGGAAGGGTAGAGTGTAACTCTGGGGTAAATTGTGACGAATAGCTTACCCTTTAGGTGATCAACTGACTTTTTTCTGGCATTTATATCCTATCACATTCCACAACTCTATTATTTATCACATTTTCATGATGAAAAAAAGGCTTGGTCACTGTTGATCTGTTTGTTATTTCTACAAAGTACTGTTAGTAATAAATCATAATCTGACAACTGAGGCTGGTGATTGGGATTAAAAGGGTTCAGCTTCTACAGTACATGTATTTTTTACATTTTAAAAGAATTAAGCACATCAAAAAATAGCAAAACAATGTCTCAATGGTCAGGGCAGTGCTAATATCATGAGAAGGATCTAGTCAGTATAAGGAATATGTTCTTATGTGTGTATGGTGCATGGTAGATGATCGATTGATTCTTTAAGATTACTTCATCAATGTTCTCATTCTTCAGAGACAGATCTTTAAAATTAGCAACGGTTGTCTGCAAAGTTCAATAAAGATTAAAGCTGATGTTGAGCTGATAATGACTCATAATTTATGCAAACCATGACAATACTCTAATTGAGCTCTGAAAGAAAAGACTGTGGTGCTCCAGACAAAAAGCTTTTCATAAAGATCTGAGATTACTTTCACTGTTACTGAAAATAGCTCTTAATGACTCTATAATGGTTGTATTTTTTTTTGGGGGGGGGGTTCATATTGTCCTGTAAGAGAGCTGATTTGACTTCACTTAAGGGTACACCACGATGAAACATAAATATCCCAAGGGCCTCAAATCTTGCATAGCAGTGCCTGCTAGACCAGCTTAGGAGATGGCTTATTTAGATAAAGATTAGACGATAGCTCATTATTGTTCTGGCAACATTGAAAAGAAACATCTTTTGTTTTTTAAAGGCAGATTAACCCAAAAAAAAGGAGGGCAGATTGGCTCAGTACTTAAAGTTTTCCTAGTGGGGTAGCTTTACAACTGAAATATATCTTTTATGTCATATCACAACAAAGAAGAAAAAATGAATATGAGAGGATGTGCCTCATTAAACTGGCGTCTAGTTTATGGTTACTGGCCAAAATGGGGTCGGGTGCTGAGAGAATAATTTTAGACTGGTTTTGTTTTTAAAAATGTTTTTATTTACATCTGCTTTACCTCACTGCCAGCTAACTGAGCCAGACATTTACATGGAAGACATGCTTTAACTAGTCTTAATAAAATGATATGATAATACATCGTATACAATAAAATGTAAAGACAATTCTGAAAAGAAAACAAATTCTTCCAGTGTTTATGAAATAATGGAAAAAATTATGGGTCCTAATTTCATTAGACCAATGCCATTTAAATTCATTGTGTGTATGCCCACTCCTCTTTCCTTTATACAGTTTATGATTTATTTATCATCCTCCAGGGCTCAAGTGAGATGATTACTTTAAAAGAGCAAGACAAGCGTGTTTTTTTCATTTTGGAAATATGTTTTAACACATTACAAGATTATAATGCTCTGTACTTGAATAAAAGAGTCTCCATTCACCTCCAAAAATGGTTTAACTCAGGGGTGGGCTGACCAGGAATAAATTCCCAGTCTGCTCTTTTGTCCCCGTCTGTGACAGGATATGATTTTAACAAGTGAGGACGTAACTAAAACCAAGTATTACAACTCATATTTCATATGAGTTTTTTTATTACTTGTACTCTATCCAATATCTATAAGATGCTACATAATGTATATGTTCTACATCAAAATTAGCTTTATTCAAGAAGGAAATAATTTTAACTGTACGAGAAGTAAAATAAAAGGAAAAAGCAACAGTTACTTCTAAAATACAGCAAATTAGATGGAGACATAGTTAAGCTCAGGTACGGCAGTTTTTTAGTTTAGTATTGTACTCATTTGAACATATACTGTCACATTCTGTTGCTATAACCTATGTCAATTTGTTTCCTCGGAATTCCTTAGAAACCAAAGGTTGGGCTTATTTGTGAAAAACTGTCTCCTGAAAACAACAATCTTTATTTTAGTCCCTAGTGTTATGCTCCTACCAGCACCAGTCGCTACCGGCAGGGTTCCACCTGTACACCTGGTCGGCCGTGGATAAAAAGCATGTCAGATGTGTTGACTTCATCTGTGGCATGATGATCCAGCAGCATGAGTTGTCGTAGCTGATGGTTTATTCAGTGTCTATGGAACTGTTAGATCAGCTAACAAGCAAATAACATTATTTTATTTTATTTATTTTTACATGTTGCTGCTTAAAGCCTGTGCTGCTGAGCTTGGAGAGCAACTCCAACACATCTACAACCTGAGCCTGCGTTTGGGTGTTGTTCCCACCCAGTGGAAGACATTGTGTCTAATTCCCATCCCCAAGAAGAGACACCCCACCGGACTCAGTGACTCAGAGCTCCCTTGAGGATGAGGACATCAACAGTGTAACTGAGTGTGCAACAGACTACATCAACTTTTGCATGGACATGATTGTTCGAGTCAGAACTGTTTGTTGCTTTGCTAACAACAAACCGTGGATCGCTAGCAAAGTGAAGGCTGTTCTGAACAGGAAGAAGAGGGACTTTAGACCAAGGACAAGATGGAGATGAAGAACACCAAGAGGGAGCTCCGGCTCATTCTGAGGGAGGCAAAGGAGCTGTACAGGACCAAGCTGGAGAAGAAACTTCAGCAGAACAACATGCGAGAAGTCTGGAACGGCCTGAAAATCGTCACAGGCTGTAACCAGACCACCGGCTGTGCAGCAGAGGGGGGCAGGGAGAAAGCCAACGAGTTCAACACCCTCTTCAACCGGTTTGATTCCACGCTGCCCCCCAGCCCCCCATGCCCCTCAGCCTCCACCGCTCCATCCACAACCCCCCTTCCCCCCCTCTCTTCCTTCAACTTCTCACTCCACCATTCTGCCCCACCTCCCCCGATCCATCCTCATTCTTTCACCCCAAACAACATGGTGCTTGACCACCACCACCACCCCACCACCATCTCTGCTGAGCATGTCTGCAGAGAACTGAAGAGACTCTGTGCCAGGAAAGCAGCTGGGCCTGACAGGGTGTCGCCAAAGCTGATTAAAGCCTGTGCTGCTGAGCTTGGAGAGCCACTCCAACACATCTACAACCTGAGCCTAAGTCTGGGTATTGTTCCCACTTAGTGGAAGACAGTGTGTCTCATTCCCATCCCCAAGAAGAGACACCCCAGCGGACTCAGTGACTTCAGACCGGTGGCACTCACCTCCCACCTTATGAAGACGATGGAGTGGCTGGTCGCCCGTTCCATTAGACCACAAGTTCAGCAGGCTGAGGACCCTCTCCAGTTTGCATAGAGGGAGAAAGTGGGGGTTGAGGACGACACCCTCTTCCTCCTTCATAGAGTCCTCACACACCTGGACCAGGAAAGCGGCACTGTGAGAATCTTTTTCTTTGACTTCTCTAGTGCCTTCAACATCCAGCCCCTCCTCCTGCAGGACAAGCTGACCAGGATGCAGGTCGACGCCCACCTCGTGCGCTGGGTCACGGACT
>JBBBVU010000009.1:28520387-28546915 GCA_037177055.1 Atherinosoma microstoma
CCCTCTCTTCCTTCCCCTTATCACTCCACCATTCTGCCCCACCTCCCCCCACCCATCCTCATTCTTTCACCCAAACAACTGCTTCAGCACATCGATACCAATACCAGACCAGAGGAGAGGAGACCAGACCACAGGAGGCTATACCAGAGACCTCCTTCCTATGAAGAATATTAATAAAACTATCTCTCCAGCACATAATCACCAACACCAGACCAGACGAGAAGAGACCAAACCATAAACCATACCAGAGAACTCCTTACAATGGAGAAGATTTGAAATACAGATTTCCCCAGCACATTCACACCAACACCAGGCAAGATGAGAGGAGGCCAGACTAGAGACCATACCAGAGACAACCTTACTATGGAAAACATTAATAAAACAATCGGTCCAGGACATTAACACCAACACCAGGCCATATTAGATGAGGCCAGACCAGAAGAGACCAGAGCAGATCAAGACCAGACCAAAGTAGTGAATACCAGAGGCATCCACACTATGATGATTTCAAAAACGGATATCTCCAGCACATCGATACCAGCACAAGACCAGACCAGACCAGTCCAGACCAGAGGAAACGACACCAGAGGAGGCCATACTATGGAGAAGACAAATAAAACGATCTCTCCAGCACATTTATACCAACACAAAGACTAGAAGAAAGACCTAAATCTGGTCACACATACTGGTTATCCAGTCGTTTAACTAGAACAATAAACTGGGCAATTAATTAATTGATTTTTATTTGTTGTTTCCTTTTATTTTATTTTAATTTATATATGGTTTATTACTTTTGGTTATTATTAATTTTTTTTCTTCTTATCTAATCCAATTTTTATTAGTTTTGCACAAAAAAATAAATGATAAATGATTTATATACATTTATTTAAAACAAACAAACAAAAAAACAAAACAAACAAAACAAACAAAAAAAACGAGCAAAAAAAATAAATAAAAGAAATCTGATTATCAAGAGGGTGGCCTTTTACATAAAGGCTCCCCATGGCAAACCAAACAAACCATCATTCTGCTTGCCACAATACAGGTTAAGACTAAAAGGGAAGAAAAAAAACTATTTCTACTTTTTCTTTATTTAATTGATTTTCATTTTTTTCATAAAAAAACTAAAAAAGTATGTGTACAGTTTCCACATTTTACAATATTTTAAATAAAAATTGATTTGGACTGATGCATGGACAACAATATTTTACTTGATGGAATGATTGTCATTCTCAAAAATAAAAAACACAATTTTACCACGTTTAACTCCTTTCCGTCAGTAAAACTATAATATCACATGGTAAACATAGTTGATGATGTTGTAAGAGCTTTAGTGATCATTAAGTCCAAGGACCTTTTCAAAGGACATTCAATATGCTAGCAGCCATTTTTAAGGAAACTGCGAGGGGACAAAATGGCTACCATTTCAATTGAAACAGTGAGTAGACAAAATGACCGTTGTTTCCATGGGAACAGTAAACAAACAAAATGGCTGCCACTGAAAAACTCAGACTCAAAACTAGCTCCATCTCCTAATTAAGCCTCAAGTCGTTCCTTGAACGCAGCCCAGACACTGGCATCATCTCGCTTAGCGCGGAATGTCTAACAAACCCAATGGATGAATGAAACGAGTGAGACAAAAGGCAAAATCAGAGCGTAGCTCTTCTCATCAGCAGATCAAACACTGCTGCTGAATCTGTACAGAAGGTGCAAACAGATTTTTACCAAACACAGGCAAAACTGCAGCCATTAACATAACCAAAGAGGAGGTAGAGCAGAAAAATACAGACGGACCAAATATCTCGGTCAAGTGAGTTACCATGGTGACATCTATTCCACTTTAGATAATACTGCAGGAGTGGCCATGGGCTTGGTAGACCAAGGTTCAAGCCCCCTCCCCCCCATAGGTGATTAATAATCTCAATCAGAATATATGTTGCAATCCATTCTTTGCAACACTATGGTCTTTAATTCAGAAACAATAGCTATTTTATTTGAGAAGATTTTAAAATGGTCTTATCACATGACATAAACAGCGTGAGTTCAGAATTAATCTGGAGGAATTTGGGTGTCCAGTTTCCACCCGTCAGACATTCTTTGAGATGAGACTTAAATAAGCTTGATAGTTACCCTGGTTACCATGGTAACTTGTTGATGGAATGCAGTTCTGACTTTGATGAGCTCGCCTTATCAGGTGGTTGTGGTGGTTGTGGAGGTATTTCACCTGGAATTTATGGAGCTTCTCACAAAACCGAGCAGATGAATTGTACTAAAATCACATGGGAAAAATGCATTCTGATTTATCCAGATAACTACCCCATTACCCATTACAATATGCAAACTGTAATGGGTCCTGAAAGGTGTTCACTTGCTTATTGAGGCGAGCCAATAACAGTCTCTCAAGGATTTTCATGGTGTGAGATGTAAGGGCAACTGGCCAAAAGTCTTTTTGGTTTAGATGGTTGGGATTTTTTAGGTACTGGAACAAGCCAGGATGTTTTCCACAGCACAGGAACTTTTTTTCCTATCAGGCTAAAAGATGTTGCAGAACCCAATATAGTTGGATTAACGACTTCCAAACTAGCTTTAAAACTTGATACAAAGACATAAAGACTAAAATATTTTTGTATTCCACATTTCTAAAACTTAAAACATGGACACTTTAGCAGATATTTTGGGTTCATTTGTCATTATCACAAAACACTAAACACATTTGTTGAGTCATATCACAGTCCATTAACAAACACAAATCTGTAACATCTCAAGCAACTAAATGTCAGCAAAGTGTGGATAAAAAAAAACGATGAATCAAAGTCCGTAGTATAGCTTCCAGCTCTCTGAGTATGCTCTGTGCATAAGATGAGGTGTTTAGTGTCACTTCCTGCTTCTAGGCATCAGCTCAGATGACATATTTAGGTTTGTAACTGTTGAAGCGATAAAACCTAAAGCACCACCAGCAGCTGTACTTTGACTGGTTCAGCTAACTGCTCTGTTTTATAAGCCAAGGTCACTGCAGCAGCCAAATGTGGCTGGCAGTACATTCATCCAGCCCGCAGTCTTGTCTCCGAAGACTCGTGTCCTCGCAGTGTAAACCACAAGGTCCTGCCCCCAAACGAAATCCTGGGTCAAGCCAGTGATGACATCAAGAGTATGGGCTTGCCAAGTATCAACGCCAAATGTTCAGCTATTTCCCTCACACTTGCTTTTTTTTGTACCCATGCTCATTCAGACTTCCTCATCCTATCTATCGTCATTATTTCACTCATTTAAAGTCAGAGTACCTCACTTCCACAGTCACATATTTTCTCATTTATTTTCTTATGCCACCATTTCCTCTGTCTCTTTCTCAAACCCATTTCGGGCTATTCATCAATCACTCAGTAGAAGTGAGGTGGTTTTCGCTGCATTTAAAGAAGCAAAAAGCAGAAACTGTGCAGGTACGGAAACTGGGTTAGACTCCTCAGGCCACTCCGACTAAAAGTTGGATTCTGAACCTCAGATTATCTTGAGACAGCAAGTTTTTTCAAGCTGAAAGACAAAATCTTTTGAACTCACAAGATGATTGCGCAAAATCAAAATTCCTCTTGTACATTGAAAATAAGAAGTGCTGAGATAACTGAATCTAAAATGCCTGGAAAATTCATACACAGAAGCAATTAAGTAAAATGCTAAATAACAGAATTAACAAGGAAATGCTGAAAAACAGGAATACTGTTAGATTGTATTTGAGCTGTGTCTTAAACTGCAGAAAAGAGATAAAAATGATTTATGTAATTTATGCATATGTCACTTGCGCATGTGCGGAACTATCCGTGAAGGGCTGGAAGTTTGAATGTACATTGAAGTCACTATAGAGTCACATGTACCAGGAAATTAACAACAATGCCTGATACTTGTTGCGTGTTTGAATGTTTTGGTAAAAGAGGAGACAATTCATGTAAACGGGGGGGGGGTAATTTTTCATAGTTTTTTTCTGAAGAAACACCAGTAAGCCTGGAAGTCCTGGGACAGGGGATGAAATGCTCATTTCATCTGTGGTTGGCTGTCTGATGACTAGAAAGTCATGGGGTGTGTCTCAATACGTAAGTGCACTGAAACATAGTACACACTGGGATATAAATGGTGTGTCATGTGGTCATGTGACCACTCCAAGCACTTTGACACTTCATGTTCATTCACCTAGCACCTATATTGTAACATGGTAAGCATTCATACCCCCGGTAGGCACATCGGGAGGCAGTGTAGGGTTCAGTGTCTTGCCCAAGGACACTTTGACATGTAGTCAGGGGAATCGAACCGCCGACCTCCTGATTAGTAGACGACAGCTCTATCCACCTGAGCTACAACCATCCTTGTGTGTAGTGTGCATGTAGTGAGCACTTGCTTCTGTAGTGCACACTTTCGTGGATAAGTGTTGACCTAAATGTATGTAAAGCACCTTGAATTGTCCTGTACATGGAATGTGCTATACAAATAAACTTGACCTTGCCTTGCCTTGCCTAAATGGAGCACTGACATTTTGCAGCATTTAACCGCGACTCTCCAGCTCGGCAAAAATATCCGCCAAATAAACATCTGTGAACTATAACATTAATAATTTGCTGCACGTATAACCTATTTACGTCTGCTAAACCGGCTAAAAACTGTTAACATTTACGGTCCTAACTGTACTACATCGGTATAAGTCCCGCCCCTTCCTCTACGTCACCAGTATGGCGTCTGTTCAGTGCGAGTAGTGTCCATCGTTCTACACTAGATTTTCAGCCTGTTTTAGGGCAGCGTCCGGGTACTTTCAGTGCACTGAGTTTTTGCTTAAATGTGCGTGTAAACCCACTGTGCACTTAAATGTAGTGCTTGAAAGTGCGCTAGTGTGCTGATTGAGACACACCCATGGATTATCGCCCGTCTGTGGACATGAAGTGGAAAAGCAGAGAGGCAGCGGCCCGAGTAGGAGGCTGCAGCGAGCCTATCACCAGGAAATGATCACTGTTTCCTGCATTTCAGAGGAAGCAGCACTGACCAGCTTATTCAATAATTCATTATTATATGACATATCTGTCCATGTAAACGTTGCATATGAAGCTAATTCATTAAATTGTAGAGTTGATACATTTATTGAATAAGTGTGTCAGTGACGCCTCCACTGAAATGCAGTAAACATGATGGACGCCGGTGAAGACTTGAACAATTTCACTGTGATGGACTCATGCTGCCTCATACTCAGGTCTCTCCACTTCCCTTCATGTCCACAGACTAACAATAATCCACGTCTTTGGTGTCATCAGGTCAGACGGACAACTGGAGACGAAGTGTGTCGGCTGCATACGTGGGGCTGGGGCATCAAAGTTTGCACAGCCGATTGCACAAATCCAGGCTGCTTACTGGTGTTACTTATTCCACGTGTACCTGCCTTTTCATCTTGTCGTCTGGATCAGTCAAATACACAACAACTGTCTTAAATTGCTCTAATTTCCTCGGTAAAGATGTACACATAGGCTATTTCACTAAGCAGCTTAACTGTCCGCCCTGCAGCGGCAGCGTGATTAATGCACATGCGTGCATGACCTGTGCATAAATTACAAAAAGTGTCTATTAGCTCAATGTTTCATTTGATCTTTAGGAGGAATAAGAAAAGCTTCCCAGCGTTTCTGACAATGAAACCTGATTTCTTATACTTTAAAGTTTTCATTTACACCCTATAAACAAGCAAAGCTCCTCCAGGTTAATCTTCTCTGCTCTTTAACTATAACAGTCATAACAACAAAAACTGTTTATTCACAAATCATCATATATGAACACTTGTTCCAGAGCCTCTCTCATCGGTTTTACGCCTTAACAGTCATTTTATAATTTACGGGGACTTTTTCTACAGCTGCATATCACCAGATATGCTTCAGTGGTGGGAAGGTGATGCATCAGCAGCTCTATTAGTGAAAGGGAACAGAAAAATGATGGAAAATGTAATTCTATAGAGCTAGCTTATCAACAAGTAACACAGATAGCATAAATAAGTCAGAGGACAGAGTAAGCAGGTTGGTCTTTCAGTCTGCGTTTTTTTTCCTTTGCTTCCGTCCTACTCTGTTATACATCATAGTTTTATGGAAACTTGGAATACATTGTGACCTGGCATGAAAACATGCAATAAAGTTTATATTGCAGAAAACTTTAGGTAATCTAATCATTGCCATGGTGACACATTGATGCATTTCACATTGAACAAAGCAAGAGCTGCTCAACAAAATGTTGAGGGAAAAATGCTTTTGTGGTGTGATTTTTGCTTTTGTTTTCTTTTTTTTTGCTTGTTTTTCAAATCTTAAAAGAGTTTCTAGATGAACAGACATGTCCCCACCAGCATTGCTGTGCAGGTAACCCACCTGGTCCAGAAATTTTACCCTCCACTTCTTCTATTTTTAAGTCAATATTTCTTATTCTTCCCAAGTTAGTAAAATGTGTTCAGTGTACAGAAAGATAATACCCGTCTTAACATGAAAGCACTTGACATTTAGCTCAACATTAACCACAAGGCTGCTTGCATCCAAACATACAGCAGCCCTCAGCTCCCTTTGCTGGACTCGTCTATCAGCATCAGGCACAGAATCCACATAAACATTTCAATTCACGCTTCGTGCGATGTTAACAGAGGATATGTGTTAAAGATAAATATGCTTACCTGCCAGAAGATGGTATCTATTGTGCTGCCCAGAAAGCCTTCTCTTGTTTCGGATGACAGAAGTTTGGGACCAAGAATGGTCATGAATTCTTCGAAATCCACCTGCCCATCACCTAAAAATGAAAAGCAGAAGTCGACTGTTGATGACTGGTGTTCACACGGTCTTCAGCTTGAGTTAAGGATGGGCATATCGATACTTTGGAGTCGATACTTCGATACCAGCCAGTCACAGTATGGGTATCTTTACTTTTACGAGTATCGAGAAACCACTCTGCTGATAAAAAACATGCCATTTCTTTTCAATTCTGAGAGTTTTAAGCAATAAAACTGCATGTGAAGCCCAGACAGTGTATCCTTTCTGTGACACATGATCGTGGCAGCCTATCAGATGTCATGATACTGCTACTGTTCGTGATGACGTTTTGATTCCATATTTTACTGGTTTAATGCAGGTTATTGCGCATTATGATTTCTTATTGTCATCATAATGCTATTATGTGTTTTATTTTCCATTAAAATTGTGAATAATCTTATATTATTCTGTAATTTAATCATTTAAAAAATATTTATTTAATCTTTAAACATTCTCCTTCAAGGGGCAAAAAAGTATTGGTATCGGTATCAATGAAAAAGTATCATAACCTAATGGTATTGTATTGACGTGAAAAAATGTGATATTGCCCATCCCTAGCTTGAGTTAAATACATACAAACAGTTACAGCAAACATCAAGCGGTGGTCACCAAACTCATCCTAAAAACTCCTAAAGTGAAATATAACAGATTGAAATGGAAAAATGTTCCTGGATTAAACATTTGTACACAACAGATACATAATGAAAGTGTTTTCTTCCACTGTGTGAAACAACTGTGTGGGCTTAAAGAGAAATTTACATCTCTTAGCATCTCTGTTGTTTCAATTCAAAGCAATGAAACCTCATATCACATAAAAACAGTGAGCTCTGACTGGATGTTTAATGCAGGATATGGAGCGAATAAGAGTCTACAAGGACTGTAATGATAAACGTCCTGCGGTACGTACAGATTCCAGCAGTTCTGATCCGAGCAGCCTGCTGAAAGCTGTTCAAGTCACAGCTAAAACATCAAATCTCTCTAGACTGAGCTAGTTAATGTGGCTCATTAGTCTTGGATTATTTTTATTTATGAGAAGGTGGGGGGTAATCCGGGTGGGGGATCATTATCTTCTCTGTTAGGAATTTATCTTGTTTCATTAATTCTGTTTAGATCAACCAAACAAACACTGAAAGCTCCTGCAGCGTATTACAAGTAAAAGAGACTTTGCTATGTTAGCAAAGATTTGTCAGTTCATATGAACTGAAATCCAGAGGATAATAAACAAAACAAAGTCAGTAACTGTGAAATGAAACACTCTCATATCCATCTGCAGTCTGTGATGCAGGACTCAGTCTGCCCCCACTAATGGTTAATGTGGCTGTTAATCTGGTGGATGATGACACTAACTTCCATCCATACATATTCAACAGAGTAAATGAAGGGCTAAAGGTCAGATGAAGCAACAATAAAGATCTCAAGACGGGAGAATGGATAGATGACAGCGGAGACCAAGGCGAAGAGGAAGATAAGAAAGGATGAAGTACAGTTTTGCATAAAAGCTCAAATTTATGGAACAGGTTATGAACAAAGTAAAAAGTGCAACAGCTAGAGGGCCACACAGGCTTCTTTGGAGTTCAAGGAGATTTATTTTTAACTCATCTGTTCTTTATTTATAAAGAAAGGGTCTACAGAAATGAAAGACCTGTTCTTCCAAGGAGTTCTGGTCAAGAGGGCAGCGTAAAAAAAAGTTTCACATGAAGCAATTAAGCTGTTAAAAAAAGCACGCTGCAGGGCTTAAAGAATACAAAGAAAGAATAGCAACTCCTTTCAACAAACATTTCACCTCTAGTTTCCTTCCAGGAAGCTTGTGAGAGACCATTAAATGTGTGTAAACTGAAGATTATCTGTAAGCCAATGGTATTTAAAAGCTTATATCCGTGCATAGGGAGAGTAAAATGAGATGGCAGGCAGTTTGCTCAGCTCTACGTGCACCCTATGAATAAAAGAAAAGCATCAGATCTGGCATCCTAGTTTCTGGTCTGATTGAAAGCTGCAAATGAAAACTGGTGATTTACCTTTTTTTTTACTCCGGTTAATAATATCCAACTGTATGATCAAGAATACAGCTTTACTTCACATAAAGTAAAACAAGGATTCATGGAAAACCGTATCATGTTTATGGTATTAAAGTGTATAATAGGATTTGCTTAAAAAAGAAAAATATTTCCTTTAGGGTTTTAAGGTAGATTAGCATTATACACTGTAAAGTGTGAAACCATTACAGTAAAAATCTGTAAACTGTAAAACGGTTTAATACTGTTTATTATTATGTTAAAAAAAAGTGTAAATTAATCAAAAAGGGAAAACAGAGATTTTTTATTTTTTTCTCTGATAAAATACAATTTCCTAAGGAAAAATCACATAATATTTACAATAGTTGATAACTTTGATTTTAATATTTGTTTCTTGAAAAGAATAAGATTTTTTCCTGCTGAATCTGACATTTTTGCATTTATTTCACATAAGAATAAATTTTCCAAACCTGAAATGTACATAGATTTATGCTGAAAAGGGGGACAGCATTTAACATCAAACAGCTAGAATACGTGCAGTTTCTGCATGTATTTGATGTAAAGTAAACAAGTTATAGTAAAATAAACAGACATTAAACGAGAAAATGTGTATTCTCTCCAAAGCAGTAATTACTGGGTGAAATGTAACCTGCTGTTTTTACAGCAGATAATTGTGTCGTCAACATGTATCTATCTGAATTTCCTGAAATCATTTTAAATCATACAAAACAAAAAAGGTCCCAGTATAAAAACCTGAGGAACACCATTAATTTCCTTCTGTGTAGCCGTGTAGCTCAGTCTCTGTCCATCATTTCTAAACCATTTTATATCCTTACACCCGAGTTTATTCAGAATTTTAAGCCATGACTATGAGTTCACATGTGGAAAGCAGCTGTTAAATTCTGAGGATTCCCGTTTTTAACTAAGTAGAGAACATAGGCAGCGTTTCAGATTTTAGGTATGGAACAAGACAAATCATAAAAAAACAGGAAACAATTAAACAAAAGTAACTACAATGAAGGAAAACTGTATTTCAGGAGTCTGTTGTGGGACGGTCATGTGTCGGGCAGCTTCGGTATAATGATTATAACATCTTGACTGTGCAGAGCGTGCAGCACTGCTGCAGTGGTGAGTGGAGAAGTCATTACAAGAAATTAATGAATTCATCAGTTATTGATTATCAATAATCCAAACACAGTGTCTGAGCTGTGCAATATGAATGAGCTCCACACAGTCAGCCACTTTAAAGTGATGAAATAACATGACTAAAATAGCTCTGCGTAGACACCTGCTACCCAAATGCATTTGCTGTAACAGTAACTCAAACTACTTTATAATGGATGAAAGTTTCATTTTAAAGTTGCATAACCAAGATCTAAATTAAAAAGTTTCATTTAGATTCTAGTTATGGACAAAGGGAATATTCTCATTATATTATATCAAATTCTGTATATTCCAATTTAATACTGTGTTTGTGTTGTGTGTCATTAAACAGCTTTATGGATCTGAAACTTTTAATTACAATGTGGAGGATTCACCAGCCATTAAATAACTAAAAGCTCCCAACCCCAGCAAATACATAATGGTTGCATGCCAGCTCTCATTTTGTATTTACAGTTTGTGACAGCTCAAACATTTTGCACCAAGTCTTTAAGTCTCTTTCTGTGTTTGTCAGAGCTGCTTCTTATCAGCTCCTTCCTGTATTTCACCTCAACCAAGATCCCTGTTTCAGCTGCTGACAGAACAAATGAATTTTTGAAAATGTGAAATCCTGCCCCCTTTACTGTAAACACAACAAGGAAAGATTAAAAGTTCCCCCAAATTCAAAGTATGACAGGTGCAGGGAAGGAAGAGAATGAGCTTAAACGGCAAACAAAGGCTGCTGCAATGCTGTGATGAGAGTGGTCACACTTAATCATGAAGGTCAAACCAAGCTCAGTTCCATCACAGAGGTCAGCCTGGCAGAATGTGAGAAGCAGAACAAATAATAATCAGTCTTTTCTGGAGATCAGCTGGACTTTGCTGCTGGACTTAGAATCTGTGGCTGTGAATGAGGATTAAACCCTTGTAGCTGCTTATCTGGCCAAGATACAATCACTGTCATCAATCCCCATCTATCAGCTATTATCATTCCACCTCTGCATGCTGAGTCTTTTTCATCAGCGGCTACTAATCATGACATCAATGTGCATAATTTCACAAGCTGATTTCTGCCAAACTGCGTGTGCTGGAAGTCCTGCTAGCAGGTAAAGATGAAAAATGGAAGAATGCATGAATAAGAGCTGCAGACAAAAATGACGCATTCATTAGAAAAAGTTCTTTCTAATGTCAAATGGGATTATATGTGATTCCAGATGTATTAACTGCATATCGGATATGTGCTTGGAGCAGCTTTGCCTCAGAAAGAAGGATGGCTGGTTATATGATCCCAGGCCAGTCCACATGTTAAAGTTTCCCTGAGCAGGACACTGTACCCTACCTTGGACTCAGGGCATGTAATAAATAAAATTGATATTTGTAAAGAATAAAAATGGCTGCATGCATGGTGAAGCCCTTTGAGTTGTCAAGACTACAAAAGAGCTCTTTATCATCACTCTCTTGTAATGAGACTGTTCTCTAAAAATGACCTCATGGGTCATTGGTTCACGCAGAGAATAATGACTTCCTTTTACAGTTAAAGAATATGACCTCTACTGGACTAAATTAACTAAACACAAATCAGAAATTTAAAAAAAGGGATGATGTAACATGTTGTCACAGATGTAAATAACAAAATGGTGTGCCTTAGAGTAACACTACATAACTTTCTGACTCGTTTTGATGTCATAGGGACATTCAATATGTACATTCCTGGACCTATGTATAGTATGTATATGCTTTAAATGTTGAAAATGTGCTCCTCTGTGGCCCCCATTCGGAGTTGTTAGCTAGGCTTGCTGTCAGCAACCCTCACTTATCCTAAACTGAGAGTACTCTGACTGCTGTCTACCAGGTGAGATGCTGACTATTCTCAAGTACTTTGCACAAAACCAAGTGAGTCATCCAGTATACGGAGGAATAAGAAAAACACTATATAATGGTTTAATCCTGTAGCCTGTATGGGGAAGTCATTTTTGTGGGGGTCCTGTGGGAACCTGCAGTGAACTACTGATGAGGATTTTTTTTACAATTTAAAATCAATTAAGCATAAAAAAGTTAGATATTTAGTCAGATATAGATAAGTTAGATTTATTACTGATATTTACGCCACATCACACGTCCTGAAACAACATGGATCATCACGTTAAAAAACAATCCCGTTTGCAAAAACCAGGTGGAAATATGGATTGTTGTAGAGCAGACAGGGTGCACGCAACTCTGAGGTTAAAAATAGCTGAAATATTCATTTAAGGGTCAAAACAAGTGGCCTACAGGTCACATGCATGTAATGAATTGTTGCTCTTATATGACAGCATCTCTTTAAATTTCTTCATCTCAACATACTCTCACATCATCATATCTGTGTGGAGGCAGGTGGTACTGCCACTGTTGTGCTTTAGAGTTAAAATTGTTTGAATGAATTTCCCTTCCTTATAAACATACTAAGTATCTACATTCTATGTATTTATGAGTTTATAGCCACCATCATTCATACAGGATCAAACTGGTCTCCTACATGCACTTCCATCTTAACTGTTCATTAGTATACACAATGTTTGTTCTGTCATCTTCTATAGGGAATCAGTCAGCTATAACACCCTCCTGGCATGAAATCAATGAGCTGGCGTGCCTCTTCATTTATTGTCTACAGATTTTCAAATAAAAGACAAAAAATAAAAATAAAGGCATCCATCCGGATCCAGACTCAATACTGCCTACATCAACAAGCCCCTATTATTTTACTTAAGATGTCAATCAATACAAACAAGTTGACCTGAGCCCTTTAATGGATAAAAAGATGTTTTCCAAACCACAATTCAGTCGATAGGCAGAGTCAGTGAGATAAATGACAGGCGAGAGAATAAATAAGTAAACAGTGTTGCATGTCATAGTTCCCCAGAGAGTAAAGCGGCCGCGACCTTTGTCGTCTCAGAAAGTCACTTGTCCTGCTTGTAGCAGTCGATGCAACCAGACCGGCCCGGAGGCTCCGAGGCAGTTTGGGTCTCCAGAGATGCATGAGGCAGAAGAGTCACTAGAGGAATAAAAGTAGTCTAACTTCTTAAAATTTAATATTGAGTCTTGAACATTTCAGTGTTTTTTCTCCTGGCTGTGATACCAAAAACATTTATCAAAGACCGTGATAGCAGCACGACAGACTTGAACATTTCTCTGTGATCTGACATTTGCATATTACATTTTCCCATCCCTGCCTTGTACCGACTTAAAGCATCTTTTATAAAGTGTCAGACACAGTTATTGCTGATGACTTTGCCAGAAACGGGGCTTGGCACACACACCGTCAACGAGAGAAGGAGTTGTCTGTGTTTGTATTTTCTTGCTGCTGGTTGCACTCTGTGAGAGGTTATGCTGAAAGGTCAGTGGTACTGCAGAAATGAAAGTAAGCAGATTCATATTTTTCTTCTTTGCCAACAGGAGCCATACACACTTGGGATGTATTATTTCATTGTTTTGGGATGAAGCAGTGTAGCTTTTGTTTGCCAAACCTCTGCAACCAATATGCGATGCATACATTTTCATTAATCACAAATATTTATTTCTTTAAGTTGTTTTTATTCCCAGCATTTGGTCCTTTCATATAACAAATGTGGTTAAAAAAGACAGTACAAAGCCTTCCCTCTGTGAATAAATGAATAAAGCTATTATAAAAGCTTTGTTTAAAGTAGTGTTTAAGTTCACATTTATAATAAATATGACTTCCTCCCGGTGACTATTCATAATGTAACACAAACCTTCTTTTCACAGAACATTTTTATACCCGAGCGTGTGCATGACTCACCATCCATGTCTAGTCTCTGCATGATGATGGCCAGCTCCACTTCGCTGGGCATGTACCCCAGAGACCGCATGGCCATTCCCAGTTCCTGTTTGGAAATGAATCCGTTTCCATCACGATCCAGCACCTTAAACGCCTCCCGGATCTCTGCCAAGACAAACAGGAAATCGACTCAGCATCTACAAACAACACATCCCTCTTGCTCCCAGTTTTGTAGAAACATAAATGCTTTTTCATGCTTGTTTACAAAAACACCTTTGTCAGATGTCCTCATTATCATATTTCACACTGTCCTCTGCATTTTTAGGATTCTGTTCTTATGCAGAGAAGCGCTTCTCATGACATTGGATTCATTCTGCATTCAGTAAAGTAAGCTGGCATTTCATCCCTCCTCCTTGTTCATTATCATCATCTGCAAACCTCTCTCTAGCGTCTTCCTCCTCTCTCTCTCTCTCATCCTGTCTGACCTAGCTTTGGACCGCATGTTATGCAATTGGTCTCGCACCACTGCCTCAAGTTAACAAGATCAATTCCAGCCATTGATTCATTTTCTCCACCTGCTGTCACAGCCGCCGCCACCTCTGATCGCTTTCATGCTTTCACATTGTCATGTGTACCCTTCAGTGGGCTCCTTATGAGGTCTTATTCTCTTCCACGGTTTCTTCTTTCATA
Source organism: Atherinosoma microstoma (assembly GCA_037177055.1). NCBI lineage: Eukaryota > Metazoa > Chordata > Actinopteri > Atheriniformes > Atherinidae > Atherinosoma > Atherinosoma microstoma. Next base: position 28,534,808 of record JBBBVU010000009.1, read on the forward strand.
TTTCGCAGAATATTTCTAATCTTTCAGTTTGCTAACCATCCAGTGCAACATTACAGACTTGGCAAGGCCATTCATTAGAGACACAATGACTCATGACCTTGAAGATAGAGAATTTTTCCTTCAACCACCAAAGGCAGTCGTTGGTTAGAATATTACTGATGCTGCTTCACGCAGAAGGGAAAAAGATTAGAAACTTTATTTTGAAATAGAAAAATCTTTTCATCATTTCTATTCATGAAGTCCATAAATCTAAACAAGAGTATTCAGCACGTCTGAAACAGAGTTATTCAGGATTTACACTGTGAAAAAGAGCCGAGTCTGCATAGTGAAGAGGGGGACTGATAATGGAATATTTCCCAAGACTTAATCAGGAAATCAGGTTTCTTTTTTCTTGGGGAACATTTCTTTTTATTCTTTTTGAAATGGTGCAGTTCTATAAAAGATGAAAGCTAAATTACATCTTTGAAAGTTTTAATCTATTTTTTCAGTTTTTTTTTTTTGAAATGGCTGAAAACACAGACTCTTTGAGATTTGAGACAGACACTCAAAACAGCTCTTACATAATCTCCAAAAGGTGTCAGTGAGTGTTCAGGAATGATGATTAACACTTTGCAGCAATGGAAATTCTCAAAACATGAGGCTAATATCTCAAAACAGTCCCCAAAGAAATATCATATCATAATTATCAACGAAATGATCCAGGGTCCCGTCTCTCAAACTTTGCAGTATTTTCATCCCAGCTCTTTTATTCTAAGCTTTATCACACTGAATGAAGGACTTAAAGGGTTTATTTGGTCTGGACTGTGGTGTGCATGCACAGACTGGTAAATGGAAGGAAATATTTAAATCAAGACCAAAAACCAAATAAAGGTCCTGTAGAATATTTAAAGTTTCCAAATGTATTTAAATGTAACACAAGACATCCCACAGCTAAATTCAAGTCCTTTGTCTTTGGTGTCGTCTGAACTTGTTAGACGAGGGACTGAATTGCCTTACAGGTACACAGTTGAGTCAGCAGCTGGTTCACCGTGAGATCGACTCATCAGTGGAAGGAGTCAGCAGGCCTCACTGTGCTCTAATAAATGCACATTTCATAAATGTGCCTACAGATCAGAGACGTGTATAGTATGAAAAGGGAGCGAGACTGACAGGCATGTGGTGTTTTTAAATAGGGGTGGAATGTCATTCCTCTGAAGAACAGTGAAGGCATGACATGCATGAGCACACTGTAGAGCGCTGAATAATTTCATACCAGTCTGAAATTATTCAGCGCTCTACAGTGTGCTGAGTAACCATCTATGCCACTGGTATGTGGCATAGATGGTTAAAAAAACACTAAGCAAGATAAACAAATATAAATGACACTAGATAAAAATGATAAAAATGTCTTCAATAAATTAAAAATGCTGCATTGACAGTGTGTTGATCGTCCCCCTCCCCCTCCCTCCCCCCTGAGGATTAAATACACCAAAATCATTTTCTGACAGCCTGAACTGAGAAAGTGTCACTCTGAGCTGGAGATCAGTCATTAAGGGAAAGGCTCATCAATCATCTCATTATCTCCTCCGTCGCCATCACTCTCAACCTGTCTGCTGTCAAATGAGTTGGAACAGCAAAGTTCAAACAGAGCCTAAATTACCAATTTTTTCATGAAGTTAAGAAGAGAGTTTTGGCCACGTAATGTACCCAACGTCCCTGACGGAGACGTTTCTGTCTCCAGAAATATACATTTGCAGCTTGCACAGAACACAGTTTTACAGACAATACTTTCCAGGATGCAAACACACAAAAGCTTAGAAACTGTCACATCAAAGACAAACAGATTATTTAGCTTCCCCTGAAAAGAGTGGCTCATGCATAAATCTAGCCATGACTCAGGCCTTTGTTGAGTGCTTTCCTGTGTCTGGAGCATGTTGGAACAGAACAACACAAGGACTGGCTTTATGTTGTCAAAATGAAAGTAGATGCAAAAATGCTCATATTCATCAAGACTTGAGGCACAGGAGAAATATTAAGCTGCTTTCCAACTAAAACCTAATGTTTGGTACAGATATGTTTCCTTCAGAAGGACGGAAACGACTAAAGACATCACAGTAAACCCTGAAGGTGGAACTGCTCACAAGGGACAAAAATAGAAGAGTTTTGTCTTGTTTTTTCGTTGTTGTTGTTTTGTTTTTTTTTGCTTTTGAATTCAGACCTGCAGCATTATGAGCTTGGGGATGCGTTCTGTCTCCATGACTATGTTTAAATAACTAATGCCTGCTTTCTTGCATTATGTAACCGGTTGACTATCTCATTGTGCTTCGCCTTTCAGATGTTGGACATCAGCTGGTCCATAGAGAGCTCTCGCCACAATTTTGACTCGAGCACTGAGTCAAACATCATAAACAAGAGACTAGCGTTAATATCCTAATGTGTACCAGATCCATCCATCCATTCTCTACAGCTTAAAGACCTGGACATAGTGGACAACAGTCTGAGTAGAGATCATAATCATACCCAGGCCAGTCCAGACAGATTTATGATCCCTCCTAGCAATCTGGGGGAAGATGTCCAAAGCAACTCCCCTGTGAGATGTCAAGAAGTTCCTTTCAATGCTGAGGAGCTCTACTCTCTCCTCTAAACACCTTGTGGATGACAGAGCTGCTCAACATATCCCTAAGGGTGAGCTCAGCTATCCTGCTGAGGAAGCTCATTGCTGCTGCTGGTATTCATAATCCTATTATTTCCATCCTGCTTGGTGAGGCATTAAAGACAGATATACTGGTGGAAATAAACAGCTTCACCTATGCTATGCTCTTTCTTCACCAGACAGACTGGGACAGCATCAACGTCACAGCAGAATCTGCCTGAAACTGCTGCCAATCTCTTGTTTTATTCTACACATATTTCTGAACAAGGCCACAAAATACCTGAACTTGGATCCAGGCTCAGCACTGCACACTTCATGTCTCAAATTCAAAACTCTTACCCTTGTAAGTTTTATGGGAGCTTACCCCAGTCTCTATTAATTCTACCCATAAATGTTATAAAGAGATTTGAAGCCAAAGGGCAGCCTCGGAGTCCAACTACAACACAAAAAGCCTCAGCCTCATTGCCAGCATTGAAAACCAAGCTTTTACTCCACTTGTAGAAAATCTAGCATCTTCCTGTAATTTCATCACTTGAACTTGCAAACTAAAACTCTGTAAGTTTAGATTAACTGTATATTTATATTCAATTTACAATACAAGCCTCATAGGAGGAACTCAATGCATCAAAAGTTGGATGAAGTTTAATTAAGTATTTAATTTCTCAGTAATTTGTTTTTTTGTTGGCACATTCATCAGCAGGAATGATTCCAGCAAGCTGCTCTGTTCTGTCACATATCGCTGTGGGATGAATATGAGCTATGACTGCAGATCTATTCTCTTCATCGCTCTCATTTTTCAACATTTAAGTAATTCCAATCTTAAATTCCTCATCATTCAGAAATCTCCTTCTTTCTCTGAGGAAATCAGCTCAACGTGCCTGTTACTTAAATATCATTGTGATTGTGACTGTAACTTTTAGATCAGCCCTCCTTTTTATCCAGGGGATCCTGCTCCTGCCTCTTATCTTCATCCAGGATTTATACGGTGTTGCTTTTCATCCCATTTCTGAATCCTTTTCCATCTTTGTAAATTCCCAGGATCAGATTATCTCTACACGGTCTTGGTGCATCAGGGCAGACTCATCTCTCCCAGTTATTGCCTCCTGCTGGTTGAAAGATGTCAGAATATATTGCATTTTTCTTTCCAAATAAATCTACAGCGTAACCATCACTGCCTTTTTAACTTACATGTCACTTCTGTTGTTATGAGTTTCTACCATGGCCTGTATTTTCAGCACAATATTTATAAAGGGTCTGTTAATGATTGTAAGATGAAAGACTCTACATGTCAACCAGGGAAAAAATGTCATATCAAGGGGAGATCAAGTTTTAAATGATTTGACACTTATATGATATTTCACATGGGTGTGCTTATGCTATGTTCACACTGCAGGTCTTAATGCTCAAATCAGATTTTTTAGTGTGGTTGTTCACATTATCATTTAACTGCGACCTCAATCACACCGCAGAGCTAACTGTACACGGCCCTGAAGTAGCCTGCATGTGCAGAAGAAGACATGATGTGACAGGCAGCATGCTGAAGGAAATATGGATACAACTTCTTTGTAGATTAATTTGGTAGTTCTTGTACATTTAAAACCAGCTAAATTATGACCAACTGATAACGGAAAGAAAGAGATTGAGAAATAAGAGAGCACAAATCTTAACAATGGTCTGTTGTGCAGCTGTGGCTGCTGCAGCTGTGGCTGCTACCTCTGTAGTGCTCAGGGTACAGATTTCTGACATCTGTCTCACTTCAATGATGTAAAAGTCGGATGAAATGCGACATGACTGGAGTTGATCCAGATTGGATATGGATCAGATTTAGTACCACATTAGAGAGTAGCCTGGGTCAGATTTGTACTGTTCAGACTAAAAATACTAAAAATAAAAAGATCGGATATGGGTAAAAAAGTCAGATTTCAGTCACTTTTACCTGCAGTGTGAACAAAGCTAAATTCTGTTGTATACATTGTGCTGCTTTAACTTTGTGTTACTTTGGCCAAAAAATATAAAATGTTGCTTTAAACTTATAAAGATTATGTGGTTAGTTTTATGTACGTGCGTCTCTTTTACAACCAATGTTCAATATTATTACCTCTTTGGACAACTTAATAGCATGTTGTAGCTTATTGCCCTACGTAGGTCATTTAGGTGTGGTGGCATCTCTCTGTGACTGAGGAAGGATAGGTCAGCACGTTGGACAGCTCCTCAAGCCCCAACAATTTGGATCTGGAAATTTTGGTGGAATTCCGTGTTTGGGACCCTATAACTGGACCCCCAGTACCAGAGGGTAGGTGGAAAGCTCTCAGCTTGATAAGTTTGATGGCTGATTCAAAGCCCAAAACCTGCAAGTGGGAACTCTCCATCCTTTAAAGGTTGGGTAGGAGATCCTGGAAAAACAGTTTGAGCAAGCTACATTTTGAAAATACACAGTTCAAAAGTCCATACCCCTTTCTTCAGATTTCCCACCAAGCCACGCCTCCAGAGCACAAAAAACACGCAATGCTTGTTCCCGAAGGTTCACGAGCGCTGAGCAGCATCGATTGTTTTCTCCAAAGTCATAAAGACATAATGTTATCTTACCTATCAAGTAGAAATATGTCCACCATGGCATCACTCTGCAGCCCTTTCTGTTGCTTCAGTTGATGCCACCGATGCACACTCTGCTCTCGCTCTGCTCTCCTTCAGCTTATTTTTTTTTTTTGCAATAGCTTCTCCAGAACAGGTTTTCTTTTCCGACTCGATATCTGCACCTTTTCTGCCAAAATAACCCAAAGGTTTAAGTTCTGTATTTTGATGCAGTATGCTGGCTAATGTAGCTATAGCTAGCCGAACTCTGGCTCTGGCTACAAGTGATCCAAGCCTCTGAGAGCGCGCAATTCATGCATGAAAAGGAGAATGCGCAGAGGGTGGGGGGGACAAATGGCAGTTGAGTTTGATAGACATACCACCATCCAATCTTTTAGAACGGGTCGTTTAAAATGATTGAATGATGTTTTTTCAGTCCTGTCAGTTCCACAGGAGACTAAAATATTTTATTTTTGTGTTACAGCATTTAATTAATTGGCTGCAATCAGAAAGTGAAGGGGATTTTATGCAATATAGTAAAAAATGCTCCTGGAAAACATCTCCCATCCTACCTTTAAGCAAAGCTTGGTGTTGTTGGACTGAACAGACACAAACTTACCTGCTTGTTTCCACCTGTTTGGTCTAAAGCTTTGACTGCTGCTTAAAAGAAGAAGCAGGATTTCTCTTTAATCCACGTACTAAACCTTTAATAAAAATGTTTATTTCAAACCTAACTTTGCATGAAACTCCAGCTGTGTGATATAGAAAAAAGAATGACTGAAGGTGGATTTCAGTCATAAAACTATTTAAAAATTCATTCATGTCCTCGCATCCCAACTTTTGAGCCCATTTATATTCTGGTAATAATCACCCCGAGTTGGCCTGAGGTCAAAGATGCCGCTAATATTTGATTTGCATAAAACATGAAGAGCAAAGATTTCCACGAGGTCTTCCTAAATTCAAATATTCTGTGCCATCTTCAATTTGCAGCATCATAAATCAGAGGGTTAGGTAGAAAAAATGAAGCATGCCACCTACAGAAAAGAAAATTATGAATGTTTGATGTCGTCCACTGACTTTAGATCCACCGTATTTTAACACGCTACAGATATTCACAAAATATAAAGGAAGAAGTTTTCATATTCGTATTTTTATAAAAAAAAATTAAAAAACTTCTTAAATCACTGTAACTTAGTTCTGCACCATGATATTACGTGTTTGCCCCAACACCTAACTTTGTTCTTTCAGAACTCCAGAGATAAAAAGGTTTTCCAGCTCCAGCAAACAGCACGCGTAGCACAAAGACGGCTTTTGAAGCATGCGGTTTGTGCTTGCCTTTGGCAGGGAGATGGTTATTCTCCTGCTTTTCTCGGCCCTCTCTGCACCGTGACTGGATTTACATAATGACTTAAGACAAAGCAGGCTGCTTTTAAAGTATGAGGTGTAGAAATGTAAAATTGCTTTCAGTGCCCATAAATAAGGTACTCGGGTCATGGAGAAAGGGCGGAGGATCTGTGGAACAAACCTATAAGGAGGCTTTATGGGATGGCATTAACCGTGTCACACATTCACATAAATGACTGTTGTGACAATAGATCTGAGAACAGTGGCAATTTTTAGAAATATGCTCCATTACCTTTAGAGGGTATAGAGGATGTAATACTGAGTGGTAATGAAGAAACACTACATTAATTCTAAATGGCATTTAGATATAAAAATTCAATTTAAATCTATGGAGCCAGACCTCCGTTGAGGTATAAGAGCACTTCTGGTTCAGCTGTTAATTGGTTCACAATTTAGGAGGATATATGTTCATGTTCAGAGACACTGATGAAAATCCTTACAAGCAGTGTAACATCTTGTGAAATCAGTTTCAAAAATGCAGAACAAAACCTTTATCTGAAGAACAAAGGTTGCCCCTTTTCCCTTCACTTCCTGCTGAATAATCGCTCGCTGCAAATAAAAACTGACAGTGATGCAGAACATCACACCATTATCCATACAGTCAGAGAGACTACAGGCCATCCGTGCAGCCAGCAGCAGCTTCTCCTATGAGATGAGATATTAACAAAAACCCACCAGCTGACTAATTCCAGCGTGCCAGCCATGTGGCAGCTCAGCCCACTGCTGCAAGGTTTTTAATGGCCCTGAACATACACAGTAAATTGCCTCTTTAAATATTGCCCAGCAGTGAATGTTGATTATGCAGAAAGTGGCAGCTGTGAAACTGGGCAGTTCTGGGGATCTGGAATAGAAGAGAGACACTCAGGTGATTCTAGGACATCTGATGAAAACTTAGCATGTCCAAGTTTGCAAAGCTGGCATTGTTGTCCCACTACTGACAATTATCACCTGTAGCTGAGTCGTTAAAAAGGCATATGTTGTGTTTATTTCTGGATTTATGGAAGAGTCAACATATGTTTTCTTGCAGACATGGCTGTAGCTGGGTGTGGTTTCTGTTTATCTGCAGGGGAAGTGGAGCAGAGTGGTTCAGGGAACAGTGCCAGATGAGACTGATCAGGGCAGCTGTGGAGTATTTCTCATCGGTTTCTCTCTCTTCACACACAGTGATGCACTAAGGCCCCTGACAGCCATGTTGAAACAATGCTGAAAGCCAGCTGGCACATCTTCTTTGTAATGTAATATTTCATGTTCACAGTGATAAGCAGAAGAAAAATATGAGAGCAAGAGGAAGTAGCGAGGGTGACATCAAAGCAGAGATTATAGAAAAACTTTTTTTTTTTTTATCACTTCATTGCAATTATGTTCTAAAGCTAACAAAACATACACAGCTTCGTTTTTTGTGCACCACAGAGCAGGCCCTCTCTTTAGACAAGTCAGCTGACTCATTTACCCAATCGCCCGGTGAAAATGCTCAAATCCGAACATCTCTGGGTCTAACAGTACGGAGCACTTTTGGCTAAAATAGAGTCAAGATTATGGCTGAAAGTTTTGGGCTGCTGACATGATGCACAGCGGAGCCAATCAGATGCTTTCCAGATAGTAAAATATACAAGAAATCTCCCCCATGCCTCAGTGCTGCCCGTATAGTCGCTGGGTTCACCAGGATCACTCATGGGCTCTTCAGGTCTGGCTGACAGCACTGCTGGACTCCTCCAAGTCTGAAAGCAAAGCCACTCATGTCATGTGCCAGTTGTTATACTGTGCAGTCTGGAAACATCTTTATGCGGTGATATTTCTATCTCAGGGGTTCCTGCTGCAGGACGACCATCGTTGTCATGGGGATATTTTTATTCTTGTACTTGCAGATTGAAGACATGAGAAAGGTTTCATTCTTTCTTTGATTCAGCCTATTTCTCTTTTCTTTTTTCAAATTCTGTTTTTAACATAATTTGGACAATTATGTCTAGAATTTATTTGAATATTTCATTTTAAACTAGTCTCTCTATTTTCTGTAACAGCATACTAAATATCACCAGAATATTTCTATATTTGAAATAGATGAAAGAGAACATGTAAGGCTTTTTGTAGAATCGGGGCAAAGTTCTACAAATTGTGGAACATCTGACAATTTAGAAAAAAAGTAAATTAATAAAAATAAAAGGTTAAATCTTAATCTTTGACAGTTTATTAAGCTACTTTTAAATGGAAGGAGGCTGGAACTTGATCCCAGTAGAGGTCTGGACTCCAGCCAGCATGGAGATCCAGCTCACCTGGGATGTGCTCCGATTTTCCACTCCATGGGAATTCAAACCCCTCGTGGTTAGCCAGCTGCTCACACATTTTGAATTGGAAGCAACCCGTGGGTCATGATTATGTGCTGAATGTGTTGCATGCACAGACAGCAGCACGATACAGATCAGGCTCACTCACATCAAATCTGACGTGAAGGACAGCGCAGGTTTGCCGTATCTGACCCAACGTGTAATTTATGTCTCGCTTCAAAACACCAACAAAAATGTTTGACATAAGTTGACGTGCTCTAGAAATATTTTTATTGGCATTTGCAGGCATGAAAACAACGATAACTTTATCATTTAAAATCAAAATGTAAAGTTTATAAGAAAAAGAAACTGATTAAAGGCCCACAGGACATTGCAGCTAGCATTCAAATCTTCAAAAGCAATGTTTATTGTTTAGATTAAATTAATTAAGTTACAAAAATTGTTCCTGTTCTGCATATTTTACTGATTCCTCAAGTCCTGAATTTCTTCCAGAAATCAAGACTCATCACTTCAGGGCTCAGATTTTACCCAGGTTATCCTCACCTGGTAAATGGAGAAGATAATCGCAATAAGCAGCTGAAAATGTGAAAAGCAAACTCTGATTGCTAACATTAGCATGCACATTAGCACAGTTATCTCCACAACGACTGGCTCCAGGCTGCAATGCATGATGGTCCATGTCCACAGATGCAGTGCAGCTTCTGAATGCTTTCAGTGTAATTTGTTCTGAGGTTTATATTAAACTACAGAGTGAATGAAAAACCATCACAGCAGTGGTAGCCTATAGGCTACTAGTAAACAGGTAGACATTTCAAACTGGTCCCAGCTCCTTTGTGTGAGTGGATTTTTATGGTACGTAATGTAAACGAAGCAAATCTCCATCTTTTTGTTTTGACTGATTCGTAGAATCCTAGAAAGCAGAGGGCAGTTGTTTCAGCAGTTGTTTACAGCACGAGAGACTTATTTCCCTTTAGCACAAACTATTCAAACTAGTGACCTCAAAGCTGCATGCCAACTGTGATTCCATCAATCCAACAAGAAGAGTAATTATACTGCTGACAGGCTACAATTAGCAAGTCATAGTGTTTTTAAATAGAACTCATGTCAGCCGTCCAACTATAAACTATTTCTTATTTGCCAAGCAAAACACAAACCCACTGAAACAGAAATGAGGAATTCATTTATTCAAATTCCATCAAGCATATTAAAACTTGACCCTGACAGAGTATCTGGCCGTTACCGTGAGCTGTGCTGCCAATCGTCCAAGCTGCAGCTTAATGCTACACCAGTCGTTTAATATTTTGGAGTCGGGGCTAGTCTAGTTTGTCCGCTACCTGTGAGGCTGCCACTGCTGACGCAGGCAGACTGTTATTGATCGGGTTTATGTTGTACAGGCCCGAGTGATTACTCTCAGACAGACTCCGAAACAAAAAGGTGCATAAACACAAAGCTTCAGAGGGAGAAAGAGAGAGAGAGAGGGAGAGAGAGAAGGGCCGGCAGGCTGCAATTGCTTCTGGCAAGATACACGGGGATTAATGCATTAAATGTGCTTCATGTGCTCAGATGAGGGAGATGCTGCTTGTTTTGTTGCACAGCATTGACTATTAAAGCAAAGTCGAGCATAAAAAGTTGGTTTTGCACCAAATTTTTCAATTTAAAACACGTCTATATTTTTTTCTTTTGATTCATTCCCTGAATCCTCCTAATCTTCAACATCTTTCTTGATTTACAATTTAGGTCAAGCATTTCCTTAACTGTAAGTAACAGTACACCTTAGTTTTGGTCCTCCTAAAGCTGGCATGAAGTGTAACTGAGCATAAAGCTGCAGTGGGTTATTATAATGCGTATGAAACTCTATTCCTGCTTGAAGTATTTCAGTTTAAGTGTTTTTCTTTTTACACTCAGAGGTAGCACTTTGAGTTCTCTCGCAAGAATAAATCAGCTGAAAATTGGTTAAAAGTAACAACAGCTGCCTTCGGCTCCTGCTGAAAACACAAACACGCTTTTTTCGCCTTTAGAAAAGAAACAATGAAGCTGGGATCTATAAATATGCATTTGTTTGAAGAATTATTTCAACCAACACTGAAGGCTTCTGAATGAAGGCAAAAGAATGCAATTATCTTGATGCAAATCCATAAACTACATTTCTTTTAGTGCAATAAGAACATTTAAATATTATAACACCAAATTATCTGAGAAGTCTTACCATCAAGCTCTTCAACAGAGATGCTGGCCAGCACATCGCTGTCGCTGTCCGACAGCGAGCGGCTCAGGTAGTTCCCCTTGTAGAGCAGGCCTGCCGTCACATGGTGGAACGGCATCTTCTCTCTGAGGCAACACAAGGACACGTATAAATGGCAGTGAAGGGCAAAGGGAGGAACGGGTGAGGAGATTTATGTCTTGACTTTTCCAAAACATCAACACATAACCCATGCACAATGACCTGTGAGGCACAAAGATCCACTTTCCAATCTAAATTAGATGCAAGTCAAGTAAACACAGCATTAAATGTGTACCGAGGAAGGTGTCGTACCACTTCCTGATATTAGACAAGCTAAAACAAATTAACATCCAAAGGGCAGCACATAAATGAGATCTACAAATGAAGCAGAACTTATTCACTAATGGGAAGTCACTCAGTGAGAGAGACTCATAACTTGGGGTAAATGCAGCGAGTATGTGTGTACGTGTGTGTACGTGTGGGTGCGTGCGAGCATGCATGCGTGCACTGTATGTGTAAATGAGTCTGAACTTGCAATTAATTATTCAATAAATTGAACCTCAAGGGCACAGAAAGAAAAAAACGAGCACAAAGAGCAGAGAGATCTCAGCAATAGTTCCTTCTTTCTTATTAGTTTTCATCTTAAAGGGCACGTTGAGGAGCCTCGACTGATGCAGCATGTGAATCTTAAATCCAGCTGAGACATTAAAGCTGCACGAAAGAACTGGTTATACACGTTTCAGACAATCCTACAATATTTACTGTGAAACAACTTTCAAGTTTGAAAGCAACATCTAAATTGAGTTGTTTTCAACTTTGGCTGTTTAATACGAGTTATAATAGCTTCATTTATCTTTAACCTGCACATCTGTCTTTAAAGAAATATTTTGCTAATCCATCCATCCATTTTCTGTACCGCATAATCCATGTAGGGTCGCGGGTGGGCTGGAGCCTATCCCAGCAAGTATCAGGCGAGAGGCAGGGTACACCCTGGACAG
>JBBBVU010000009.1:28547015-28569021 GCA_037177055.1 Atherinosoma microstoma
TGTGTGTGTGTGTGTGTGTGTGTGTGTGTGTGTGTGTGTGTGTGTGTGTGTGTGAGAGAGAGAGAGAGAGAGAGAGACAGAGAGAGAGAGAGAGAGAGAGAGAGAGAGAGACAGAGAGAGAGTACAATTGGATGTGTGTGTGCTTTGTTTTGTGAGAAACTTGGGTGTGTGACTGCTTGTGTTTTTATGATGCAATAACTGTAGTTTTTATCATGTAAAGCACTTTGTGCTGCTCTCATTCATGAAAAGTGGTTTATAAATAAAGTTTGATTAGATTTGAATTGATTTTAAAACATTTCATTATAAAATCTGATTCCATTTTACTTTTAGTACCATGGGGTAAATAGTTGATTGCACTTGCCTGTGATTGATCCTTATGATATTTTGTATATGAATGCAGGCCAATCATCATAATGCATCTGATTTTATATTCCACCTCATTACTGATGCAAAGTCTCTTACTCATCACTGTATTCTTTATCATTTCATGGGTTTGATCTCATTTCTAGCTCAAAGGTAGTAGTGTATATTTTTGTCTACAAAGCAATACATTTCCAGCTTAACTCGGTTCCTGTCTTTGTCTCAGAGTTGTCGTCCTTGCATGTCGCTGGATTGACCCCCAACTGTCACAGATCATTAGTCCAAATGTCTCCGGTCAAGATGCTGAACCACATTGCTCCCCCATGTGTTCCTCGTAAGTTGCTTTGGGTGAAACCATCTGCAGATGACTGTCATAAATGAATATTTCAGTATCCATGCGGATGTAACAAGAAATGAAATAAACCAGATCAACTGTGCCACCTCAGTTTTTTCCTCAGCAATGACAGGAAATTAAGTTGCATTATCTCTGCAACAATATTTTTTGCCTCTTTAGGTGGTTATTTATTATCATCCACCTGGCTTTGTATAACTGGTTGGACAATCAGCCATCGCTTACCTAAACAGCCTGCATTCTTCTTGCTTGTCAGTTTAATAAGCATTTATATCAAGATATTTGCACCTTCGCTTTTTCTAGTGCCTTATATCTGGATTTTTCATTTCCTAATTCATCAATTATTCAGTCCTCCCTCTATACTTTTTGAATATTATCATTTCTTTTGTCTTTCCATTTTATTACCAGCCAATCCCGTACTGTCTGCCATTTGATACGAACCTGTGTTGCTTGAAGAAATATTGATCAGAATGATTTACAGTGCAGGGGCTCAATTGATTACACAGATTCAGTATTATGAAATGAATCCATTCATCAATAAATCACAGACAGTAATATCATGCTGCTCCAACCTCTGGCTTTACAGTGTCTGAAATCAGAGGAAATTTGTTGCTTCCATTGTGAGTTTTCTCACGTTTCTGACGCCATTGACTCTGAATTCCAGAGTAATCTGATTATCCAGAAACTTGCACTTAAGTATATTAAAGGGGGGGGGGGGGCGTAGACATGCATTTTGTTAACGACAACGAGGATTTTGTTGTTAAGGACGACACTGAGATGTTCTGTAATTAAATAGTCACAATTCAGAAGGAGTAATTAAATTTACTTAACATTTCTTTGATGTCCTCATAAAATGTGATGGTGTTTCATTGTGATGCATCCACATCCACAATGGAACACCAACAACAACTGGAAGAATCGGGGGGGAAACAATGAGCTAATTAAATGTTTGACTAAAATGGCTTAACAACCTGCAGCTTTTTCACATCGATGCATGAATATTTTTCATCTGAAAGGGAAGTTGTGACGACATTAGGTTGATCTTCACCAACAGCACCATTAACATGAATAGTTTGCAGCTTTTCCCGCCAACAGAAGTAAACAAATGAAGTCGTTCCACTCCATCGGTGCTTACCAGCGTCTCTCAGCGCCGACATGCTGAGTAAAACCAGGAAGTCCTCTTCAGCTGCATTATCTCAAAATCTTACACTCTGTTATGAAGTTAGGGGATTTTTTTATTTCTGTCTTATAACATCATTGCTGGGAAACAAGTTTAATATTTCATTGCTCTAAATCAAATCTTCATAATCACCTCAGCTACCTCTGTAGGCTTCCACGGATGCAGCGCTCTGCCCCACGGAGCACATCACAAATTAAATCAAATATAGTAATATTACACATTTCTTTGGCTTTTGAGTGTTTTTATTCTTTTCTGAGATAAAAAGATATTAAACCTAATATGGAAATAAGATGCAGAGAGTATGCAACCATTCAAAAGTGTTCAGCTCTGCAAGCTCCACCTCAAAGGTTCAGGTTCACCAATCCACCATGGAAGAAATTTCTCAGCTGAATCATTTCTGGTCTCTGGTTCTTGTAGTTGATATGGAGACCCCTTAAAGACTGTGGTTCCTAGAAATGTTCGTACAGAAATTAATCTATTGTTTCCTCAAATACTGGTTCTGAAGTCTAAAAACTATTTAAACTCAGTCTTTTTAAAGAAAAGTCCAGTGTCTTTAAAGCTGAGTCACATTTTCTCACATTTGTGGGTTGAATTAAAAAAGGGACAAATGTTTATGCAGTCAGTCAAATACTGAGCATGAATGCCACAATGCAATCCTGCCATGCAGGCAAGGATACACACACACATTCAGGCTGTCATGTGACTGAATCTAAACACATCTCACCTGCCCTGCACAACAAATCTGAAAACTCTGAGACTATTTGCCAGCTGACCTAATCACCAATGATCTATCATGCAATATTCATCCATGCATACCAGTTTCTGGAAAGGTTAATGCTGACTCAGCTGTTTTATTTACTCAGTGGACCAATATGAGGACTCAGAGTTCACAGACCAGGAGTCAAATCAAACAGAAAATGGAAAAACAGGAACTTCTGTCTGTGCTGGCTTATCTGCAGCTGACTGAGGAGAACTTGTGCTACACAGTGTGCACATGTTCATGCCTCTTTTTGAAAATGTGCAAGATTCTATGGATGAGAAATCTCTGTGCATCTGCAGCTTTTATAAACATTGCTGCCTGGAAATCATGTCCGACTACAACAAAATCAACTTATAAAATATATAAAGAGAGCTTTCTCTGCATATCGTCTCATATCTTCTCTTAAAATTACCAGAACATTCCCCATAATTCCTGTTTTATCAGTGGGTACAAGTGCAATACTTTCGTTTACCTTGGCGATGTATAATTGATTTTGTTTACGTAATGAAGGTCCAATACAAGTCAGTCAACTCTGTTCATCTCTGCATAAGAAAGGTTCTGTGTTGTGTTCAATGTCCTCTGTGACCTTTGACATTTTTATGACTTTGTATCAAGTTGAGTGTGACTGATTCTGCATCAATGATGACGACTTCCAGTTTCCTTTCAGGGCTGATAAAGTCTATCTAAAAGGAACGCAGCCATCAGTGATGTATCTGTGCATTTCCTGTTGACATGTCAAAAGTCAATGTCAAATTTATGTACATAGCACATTTAAAAACAACAACAGTTGACCAAAGTGCTTCACAACTGCACCGGCAGCCATAAAAACAATGAATAAATAAAACACAGAAGAGTTAAGAGATTACTAAAGATTATTTAACGTCTCACATTCAGCCAGTGGAAGGCCGGAGAGAGTAAATGTGTTTTTGAGAGATATTTAAAAGCTTGTATGTTCGGAGCGATGCGGACGTGGGGAAATGAGTTATTCCACAGTCCACAGCAAACGCTTGATGTCAAAGTATCTGGTTAAAGAGAATATGAATTTTGTGTTCACCTTCAGCCAGATGGTGAACCTGTTGATGAACTAACCATCACCTCACCCTGATAGTTGTTTATTCATATCCTCCGATTTACCAAAAACACATAAAACATGAATAAATAAATCAACTAAATCAAGCAGAGTTGTGTCCGTGAGTAGGATTAGCTTTACCTCAACCTCACACACATTACAACCTCTCCATTACTCTCCAGATTTGCTCATGCTCCTGACCACCTGAACCACCTCCTTGTGGCAGTTTCCTTCTCAAAGATTCCATCCATGATACGCAGATGTTAACCAGCCCAGTTTCACAAGAAAACGTGGAATAAGTGGGTTTTTCCACAATGTGTCACAATGAAGATCTGAAAATAAATAAACAATGTAATGCAAAATCAAGGCAGGTATTTAAGATTCTCGTTTGAGACGTGTAGGTTGGAGTTAATCTTCCAGAAGAAGAATCCTCAGTACTGCTGACACCAGAACACTCAATCATCTCCCTTCAAATCTATCCGCAAACTCAAGCTTCAGGAAGATGAATAAACATCTTAAAGTCCACGACTCAAGAAGTCGTCGGCACGCTCAGTGCGAGTACTGACTTACAGAATATGTTTGTTTTAGTATAAACTACAAGAGTGAGAATGCAAAGAGTATAAAGTCTGACAACAGTAGCAAACAAACATAAAGACATCTCCAAAAGCAAACGGAAGGTAGAAGCGCACAAACAAGAGCTAATATTTACTGGCACACCTCAGAGGAGTAGAACATTTATTAATGAAGACGATGATGTGAGATAATGAACCGAGACCACAAAGTACCAGATCTTCAACCCTTTGAGGATTCAGGTTAGAGCAGAATTGTTCACAGGCTTCAGCATCATTACGCTGATTAAACTGATCAACGTCTCAGCTGAAGGTGCTAATTTGCCCTTCAGAAACAGAGCATACTGTAATCACTTAAATCAGGAAGTGATCAGGCTTCATCAAGACCTTTTTTTCCCCTCATCTAATTGTTATTCCCATCGTACCGCGCTGTATCAGTTTAACAGAGAGGCGAGACGCGCGTTCAGGAATTTAACCCTGTCTGATAAAATGCCCGAGAGATAAAATGACTACATCAGCATTTCACCGCTGTGACCAATTCTGCTTCACTTATTCCTCATTGGAGCAGACTGCTTTGACTTTCAATAACCTGCTGAAATGTTTGGAAATTTAGCATTTTAATCACACTCCACTTCCTCCATCTGACCAAAACTCCCCATCCCATAAACTGGGAATTTCAGATGCACTAATCCAACAAAACGTTATTTTCAAGGAGACTACGAAGAGTATTGTCAGACTACAACTCCTCAGGAATCTGTGAAGTTACACATGAGTGTGACACAACAAGCAGATGAGACCTGCTCCGGTTTTATGGGACAGTAACTCAGACTTTACATCAGGCTGAAGCCATTACCTGATGCTGTTATACAAAGTGAGTGATCCAGGACTCAGCGTCTGGTTCAAGGAGAGTGTCTGAAAGTGACAGGATGGTGGTGATGGCAGCACTAGCTGTGATTGTTCTGGTTTTATTTCATCTCGGGGGGGCTAGATGCTGCGTCTTCCTGTGCTCCAGATTTAAGCCTAAATGTGTCTCCCAGCTCTGACCAACCTTCTGCTGTCTATTGATTTCTTCAAGCTGCATCAAAGAGATGACAGGAAAGTTTGGCAGCTGAGAAAAAAGCCAGCCGTGCATAAATGTTGGATTTACACAAATATGTGCTGTATGCAGGAGAAATAAAAAAAGAAACCTGTTGCAAAAATTCAGATTCTTTCAATCGTCCCATTCCTACTAAAACAAATAGGAACAGATTTACAGGCCAATGAGTAACATAAAGTTCTGCTGCATGATATTCTTAGATTTTAAACCTAAGAATATCATCTGTTAGATGTTTAATCACATTTAACAAGACAAATTCATTTTACAACTCAAAGAAAGTCAACCTTTTTTTTCCATTTAATTTGAGCCGACTGCCATGTTTAAAGTTCCCATGAAAGTGTCGGTGAAGAACCAGTTGCTTTTACATGTTTCTGTCTCATCATCAATTAAAAGCCATAATAAGGTTAATTACCCTGTTTCACTATATGCTGTCGCTGGTGGTGCTTTTCTTCTTTTTCTATTTTTAGTTATGTATGTATGCACCAAGGTTACTTGATTAGGTTAGAAAAAAAAAATTTAATAAAAGAAAGATAATTAATTTCTATATTTTTATCGTACAGTGATGAACAAAGACGAAGCAGCTTGTTCTCATACTTAAAAGCCTGAAATATGATTTTGTTTTTGCTTGAATAAAGAGCAAGATTGATTGAGGACATTGAGTTAATCACTTCTTCCTGAGGTTATATCCCATCTTTGTTCAAATTTTCATGCAAATCATGTTAAAGACAACAGAGAGCAGATTGTCCTCTGAGACCGAAGCACTTTTAATGGAAGTGATCATTATCTACAACAAAGTGGAAAAGGTTCTTCTTTCTAAAACTCTATAATGTTTCTCAAAATATAGTGTGGGAGTTTTTGCATAATTCTGCAAACAAACAAACAACCGGCAGTAATCGTATGTTTCTACCTCAGCTCGGGCTTTAGCAGAGAAAACACACTGAAACACATCATCTTTGTGGTTGATGTAAAAACTTTTGACAACTGTGACCATCAGTCTCAAAAAGGGTAGAAAAATAGCACCATGTTCTCACTCTGGATCAAGATTTATTCACCACTCCACTCCATTAATGCTCCATCGCCGTGGCAACTGTCAACAGTGTTAAAAGCATTCTTGCCCTGCTGGGATTTTTTTTTTTTGTATAGTCAATAGATTGTGATCCTGAGATGAACCTTCATCCATAACAGCTGGATGTGCACCTCGCAGATATTTGTTGGGGGGCAAATATGTTAGAAACAGAAAGTCTATTAAGAAGATTTATCTTTGAACAACTTTTACACGTCCCGCCTTTGCTCAAGCTCCAGTAAGTTTTATGATATTCAGCTTGGTTGTTATTGCATAATCTTACAGACGGGGGCAAAGATGAAAATCACCATTGGTCACATTCCTCTGTGTGTTTTACATTAAGAACTGGTTCACCTAATCTAACCCTTTTAAAATAGTGAACAGTCTTCATTAGAGGGCAGATGAATTAATAATCAATCTATGAATAATAATATAGAAACAGACTGAGTTTGAGGCATAGCCAGTCCATTGAGTCCTTGTCTTCTCTCATTATATGATAAATGACTAATCGACCCATGACCACACCAGAGTGCCAAACCAGTCAGTCCCCAGCTCTGAGACTTGACTCTTGAGGAGAGTGCAACCTGATGAAAAGAGCACAGCTTTACTCACAGCTTTCTGCATGACAAGGAGGCCAGATGGCAGTTTCTTACATCAGACCATGCAGCACAACGGCCAATAGCAATGGTCCGATACTGAGGGGGACACGAGCAGAACACTGTGTACCAGCAGCAGGCCCTCTGGTCACAGAATCAACTCTTTAAGGGGCCATGGATACAGTGCCATCTTTGGATGTTTAAAATATGTGTATATCTCCATCAGAGAAAACAATATTCCTTCTTTAAATGCACAGATACCAGAAGGATGTGACTCTCTTTCAAGATTTAACCCTATAAAGCCAAACGTATCATATGTGATACATACAGTTTTTGGGGCATTTTGTATGAGTTAATGGTAAAACCCTGCAGTACACAATATGATACTTTAAGGGTGGAGCCACTTAAACCACCTGCACTACGATACAATTAGTTTCATCATTTTGATTGCAACCTTGTGACAACACAACAAAGTCTCCCCTTATTTAAGTCCTGAAGGGACCAAATTTGGCTTTTATGTGTAAAATATACTGTACTCTAAACATTTTGTCAAATCTCTTAAGTGTTCCCTTTTAATATCACATCAAAAGTATTCAAATACACCTTGTGGTTGCAGAGATGGTCATTTTCCTAAAAGAATGCATTGTCGAGAAAAATAGGCTCAGGGTTCAAAGGGTTAAGTGCAGCCACATCACATCAGCAGAAAACCTATAGTTTCCACTCACACAAAGAATCCAAGTTTTCTGGGAGTTTATTTTTTTTTGGTCATTTTCCATCATTGACAAAGATTTTAACATTCAGTTGTTCATAAAACCAGCCAGACAGGAAATAGCCGCCTCCACAAGAGGATTTAAAAATAAATCTGTTTAACTTTGAAATAAAATCACAAGTTTGTATGTCTGAAACACATCAGCGACATTGACTCACTCGTGGTGTTTCTCAATAGTGGCGCCATCCTTTGACTCTATCGTTGATCAAACAGATAAATAACACAGTGACTTTATACACAAGGTTGTAGCTAATGAAAAGAAATTCTAAAAATCAATGTGGAAACAAAGCAGACTGTCCACCTACATCTCAGCTGTGTGGCCAAATTTGTCCCTTTAATGTTGATAAGTACACGAAAGATGTTATTGTGAGTCATGAAATATGACTGGACTTTCTGTAAGAGCAGTCTACGGCTACATGACTTCCAGTGTTATGGACCATGCAGCATAAAAAGTGCTTTGAATACAACAAACTGGGTGAAAGGACAATCCATCAAAATCATCAATGCAAAGCAGGATTAGAACCCCGAACTGAGAAAACCAGACGGGAGTGTCCCACAGAAGTGCTACATCCCTGCACACAGACCAGCTGCTTCCTGCAGCAACAGACTCTTTCTCTGTCTCTCCAATGCTGATTCTTACCCACACTGGTGGCTGAGATCGTACTCTGTAGGATACTGCAGCACAACAGGCTCCCTCACCGGGCTCTCCATCACATCCACTGTCCCATCCCTGAAGTACGGGTTGCCCGGCAGATCTCCGTTTACCTCCGAGTGTGTCTCTGGTTGTTGCATGCCAGAGGGCTCCACCGCCTGAGGATCAGGCTCTGTGACCTCCTCCTCCATCAGACTCTTAGATGCAGGGGGTGCCTCCAGCAGCACACTGCCTGTCCACGAAGCACTGAGCCCGGCTGCCTCCACAGTTTGGGCTTGTCCCAGAGCAGCAGCATCAGTTCACAGAGAGCCGTTGTTAATGTTTGAGCTGTGAGAGCAGCAGGTACGGCGGCTCACACTCTACTCCTTGGCTTCTTCACACTCCTTCCCCTCCCTCTCTGTGACTCCCTCTCTCCCCCTTTGCTCTCCCACTCACTCTCCAGTGCAAACATTCCTCCACATGGGGAAAGTGAGAGGAGGGCTCATTAATGAGTCCCAGTGACAGACTCAGCCCTGCCTGTGGCTATACGCTCAGAGAATATACAAGCAGAGGCTAGTTAGAGGTGAAAAGATGCTGATAAAGACAGAAACTCAGACAGATGGAGAGGACAGTGAAATCGGAATGAGAGATGCCATGAAAGGAAGAGAAGAAGAAAAGGAAGCAGCAATAAATGAGAGAGAAGCTGCAAAGAAACTATGTGAGTCTATCTGTGCACACAGTTTCTCAGTGGACTGCTTGTGCGGTGCTGGGATTCTGTGATGGCACATCACACGGAGCAACAAACAGGCTACAGGAGACAGCGCGCGCAATAACATCGTGCGCCACCATGTGGGGCAAGAGCGCATCTTGGACGCTGAGCAAGGCGGGGATGGTGATGGTGGGTGGGAGGCGGCATCCCGGCAGGGGGTCCAAAGTGAAAGCTCTACTGAGACCCCTCAAAGCATCACATCGACCCACAACACACACGCACACACATTTATACACACTTCCTGTGATGTCTTGTTAACGCATGAGCAGGCTTTGGTGATACTCTGATAATATGACTCTGCTCAGCGTTTGTGTTTTAAATCATACCTTTAATACATTTCATAAAGATATTTTTAAGGAAAAGTCCCGAGTTGAGAAAATTGGATACCTTAAGATGATCTAAAGCAGAACAATAAATCGTTAAATTTTAGACTTTTAATAGATTTTACGGACTTTGAATTCGATTTAAAAAAGAAAAGAAAATACATCATCTGACATATTCTTTAGCACCAATTTATCTACTGACACAAAACTGCAGTAAATATAAATGCAGCGGACATCCTGACCAATCCCAACAACAGGTGGAGCATTTGTGTGATTCAGTACGGACAGAATAACCATAAGGATCCAATAATCTAATCACCACGAGCCAATTCATTTCCAGTTTACATGATTTATTACCTGATTGCCATAACTTACCTTTGAGAGTGTTTGAAGACGATCAATCAAAATCCGTTAATCGATGCGCGCGCAAAGATCCAGTTTAAAGGCTTGGATTCGACTAAATCAGCTGCGATCGATCCTGCTGATGATCCCGTTGATCTTTGTGTTAACAGTGAATTATTCCTTTATTTTCACAACGCAGACTGGCTACTTCCCCCCCATGGTAAACAAATGAAAGGTCACACCAGTTGATTCGTGTGTGGACGTGTGTGAACGTGTGTGTGTGTTTGCACGCGTGTTGAGTCCAGCAGGAGCGCACCTTGCTTTCATTGGAGTTGCACTTTTCTCCCTACTCTCTCATCGATGTTTCAAATCTCCGCTTTCCTCTCACGTCGCATCCACGTAGGAAATCACAGACTTGAGGAGACTAATCAGAAGAATCAAAAACACATTTTTCTGGGTAAGAATCCTTGGAGTGAAGCTCCACACACACTCAGGTGCAGAGCCTCGGGAAGATGGATGAGAACAGCCCAGTGCCCAACTGAGACTCACAAATCTTTACGCAATCGAGCAGGAAAGCAGCGGATTGGCTGCTTTCACCAGTTTGCAGTTATCAGTTCATCGGGTAATTTTCAACAGGCGAACTTATATCTGACTGGACCTATTTCTTCCAGGACTTCCCCACTGACACTTCATTGATAACAAAACTAGAAAAAAAAGTCTTGTTAAACAAAATAATAACTTGTTTTCTTCTTTTTTTAAGCGATGCCTTCATTGGTCACAAACCAGAATACTAGAAGAAAAAGAAATGTTTTCCTCTTCATTTACCCAAAAAGTTATTCTTGGACGTTTTTCTTTATTTCCTTTGGTTTTCATATACTTTTCATTCCAAGATTCAGTTTCTGGTATGATATTGAGGTTTATTTCTTGAAGCAGGTGATGAGGGAAGATGGTTTTGGAGGTAAAGAGGTCTCCATACACCAACTTGATGGTTTGTTACAAAAAGTCTACAATCCATACAGATCTGCAGAGTCTGTGAGGTCTCCTGAAGCCAGTCTTCCTGAACCTTGTGTCAAAGGTAAAGACAAAGAGAGTCATATTACATCCATTTCCTGATGATTACTTAGAAATAACATAATTATAGCACTTAAATATAATGGGGGATCATGCAACATGGAGGTCAAAGGTCAGACACTACAACGTCTACACAATTTTGTCAATATTCTCTAAAAGTCATAATTATGGCAGAGCTTGATAATAATTACCTGTGATTCAACAGCCTGCATGTTAATTATAGATGCTTATTACTGTTGTTGTTTTTATGGTGATGAACATTTCAACAGTGGATGTAATCTAAATAGAAACAAATATGGCCACCACAAATTCCTCCTAGGTTCAAATTAGCTTGCTGTATTGACCTCAGTTAGCCTTGAAGTGGCCCTTAGTGGGCTTCACCTGAACCTTCACCTCAGTTCAAGGTGATGAATGATGGTTATGGTATGTTTTTGTCTCTGATGTCTAGCAGAGACAGAACAAAGGCGATGAGTCAGACCAGCCAACAACTCTGTGATGATGAATGACAGAATAAATCCGAAAGATTCACTTTGACAGTCTGCCAGTAAGTGTTAAGATAAAAAAAAGGGTTTTTGATGGAATTGCTACAAGTGATAAATAACTTTTTTTTAAAAAGCTGTGTCACAAAGTGAATCTTGCTTTTATATGAAAACTTTTCTGCCCATTAAAGAGGAAAACTGAGTTTATATAGAAGTCATCCATCCATCCATTGGCTCAGTTTGATCCAATGCAGCGTGCAGGTGGGTCGCCAGTACATCACAGAGCTATGAACTCAAGACATGACAGGGATGTCTCAGGATTTAAAGACAGGGGGGGGCTGTAACCCTCTGGAGATGACATAGACAGTTGCTCCATCAGCCAGTGGTGAAATCATGACAATGATGAGTGTTGAAGAGCAGTTATTGTAACGATCTTCAGTTACTGTGATGTTATTTTAGACACAACGCTGTGTGGGACATGAGGGAAGTTAGCATGACCTCATGCTCCTGCTGAGTTCTTCTGGATATAATTATGCAAACTGTCTGATTCCACTTCCTTTTAGATAACTCGCAGGTCTGTTCCTCCATTTCCTATACCTGATTTTTCCTATTTGGAGTCACTCACATTCAATTTTTGAGTCAATATAGAATCACCAAAAAAACTGTGGAGAACACAAAGTTCACATAAAAAGGTTTCAACCAAGACTGAACCAGGAACCTTGTTGCTGTGATGCAACTAACCGATGAGCAGCCTGTCACAGGTCACCATCTCTGCTCAGTAGACTGATTCAACCAGTAGATTTTACACTGTAGTTTAGCTTTAATATAAAATACAGCAGAAAAACCCAAGAGATGATCATAGTGAAATCTGACAAGATGGAAATGTAAAGAAGGATCAAACTCTTTATTCTTATAAATTCCAAACTTATCTGGACTGTCTTCACCTTCATTTTCCCTTCAGAAAGGGATGAAATGCTCTGTTCTGTTCACCAAAACTATCTTGTGGAAAGCTGTTCAGTCATCTATCTTTTCCTGTGGCTTTGTCACTTAAATCAGACCCACTAGTGGAAATAGTTGCTTCTTCTATCTCTGGATCTGTTTGCTGTCTTTCTCCATATATCTGCTTCATCTTGTCTGTCTCTGGATGCCCGTGGCCCCTCTAATGGAACTGAAGGTTCACAGTGAAGATTTGAACCCATTGCTTTCAGCTTGCTTCTTTAGGAACAGCAACCCTTCATACTGGAACATCTTTCATCTTCATATTTCTAAATTCAGCGATCTCTGAGCTGAAACTCCCTCCATCTTTACAGGGAGTTGAACCTGCAGCTTGTTGATCTTCAGCCTGTTCTCCATCACCATCACCCTGAGTTCTCCTCTCACCGCAGATCAGCGCAGAGCTAGGTCTCATCACTACGCCCGAAGTTTGGTTCCCAACCTCTGAAATGATTCTGATCCTCTTCCTTTGCATCGATGCACCAGCTTCATAAAATTAATCATACACAGTTTATAAAGGATGTGTGTGTAACACGGATCTTTATATTAAATGTAGCCCTCCCTCAGATCTTTTTTTTTTGTCTTTTTGTTGGTAAAATTCTTATTTTGCTATTCAAAGTGTAAAAATAACAGCAAAGAATTTTCCACAATTACAGATAAAAAGTCTTGTGGATGATGGTTAGTAAAGATAAGAAAAGAAAACCAGTGGAAGAGATTTTCTTGAGGAAGTCAGTGGTGGATTTCTCCTGAGGGCTGCAAGGCTGATGGCAGAGCACTTCCTGCACACCCACTCTCTTTCTTTATTCTTATTCCTGTCAGTTTAAATGAAGGCTTTTGTAACCGGGTATTGTGCATTTAACAGTAGTAGATTTAAGGTAATGTACCCACTAATGCAAGCAGATGATGAAATGCTTGCCAAAAACATCCCCATACATCAGTAGGTTGTGCTTACAAGAGTTATATTTTCCCCATTTTGAGGCATTTAGATGGTTCACACTTAGAGCAACTTACTGGAAGTCAGCAGGTAGACAGTGTGAGTCTCACACACTGGATATATTACAAGTAGTAACAAAAGTGTTGTTTTTTTTTATTTGGTCATTTTTCCAATTATTTAAACGTACATTTTTCTTCATACAACATAAAACCACCTTCTGGCACATCAGTGGTTCACTGACATACTGAAAGTCCAACAGAAAACAAAGACACATTAAAACAACTCTCTCCCAAAAGATAAAACACTTCCTGAACTATTGTGTACAATGTGCTGTATGTAATGCAAACCCATCAACCAGAAACATTTAATCCACTAATTACACTTTTAGAGAGCAGAGCTGCAATCAGAGCACAAAAGAGGAAAAAAAAGACACAATATTTTCTGATTCACCTGATTTTCTCTTCTTTACAAGATGATTGACCCTCATGTTGTCACAACAGCACACTTCCCATTTTTTGTAGTAGGACCGACCTGGTAATCCAAACAGTTCTCTCAATCAGACCAGGGCACTGTTTTATAGATCCGTGGTGTTTTTAGGAGGTAAATACCGTCATGTTGAAAGCAAAAGCTCACCCTGTTTCAGCTCTGAGGTTTAAAATATCATAAGATAAAAATCATCTAGTCCTCACCAGGCGTTAGGATTATATGAATACAAAGTCAGACAAACAACACATGACATATTACAGCCTGTATTCATCATTTATTTGAAATAAAACTAAACCAAAGTGTGTAAAAACTAAGTCCAGGCTGAGTAAATCAGTGTGAGCATCTCTATAAAAACAGTTTATATATTTGCAGTTAAGACACACACCTGAGACATTCAGGGGTGTGTGAACGGAATGCAAAGGAGGAAAGACATCAGCAATGACCTTCGAGAAGCAACTGTTGCCGCCCATCATTCTAGGAAGAGTTTTAGGGTCATCTAATATTTTTATTCTCTTGCTTTCAAACCAGTGTTGCTATTATTTGTCTTTCTTATTGTATTTATGCTTGTTTGTACTTTTTTTTATTGTTTTTTGCAACTTGTGCAGCGTTTTGATCAACATTTGTTCTTTTTAAAATGTTCTTATAGATAAAGTTGACTTGACAATATTATAAAGGATAAAGTTTCACAAGTGGAAAACTTTCAAGTCAGCTGCCGATATTCCCAGGAGTGGAAGTCCCAGTAAGTTCAGTCCAAGGTCAGACTGTGCAATTAGATCAACTGTAAAAGCCCAACTGCAACATCTCAGACCCTCCGGGCCTCGGCGAGCACGTTAATGTTAATGTTCATGATTGGACAATTAAAGACTGATGTATGGGCTCAGGGTTGCAGGAGAAAGTCTCTTCTCTCTAAACGCAACATGGCAGCTTGGCTTAGCTTTGCAAAGCTGCATCTCAATAAACCCTAAGCATTCTGGAAGAACGTCCTTTGGACAGAGCAGACAAAAGTGGAGATGTTTGGTCAGAATGCGAAACAGCACATGTGGAGAAAACTAAACACAGCAAACACATCGTAGCAACTGTCAGGCACGGTGGTGGAAGGCTGGGGATTTAAAGTGGACCATGAACTCCTCTCACCGAGGACAGGTCAGATGTGAGGCCATCGGTCTGACAGCTGAAGCTTGGCTGAAACAATGATCCCAAACAGCAGCAGGTCTACAACAGAATGTCTGAACAAGAAAAGAGGTGTTGCAATGGTCCAGTCAAAGTCCAGGTAAGCGTGTGTCGGGAGGAACTCGGCAGGAAGTTAGAAAATAAATTCAGAAAATCATAACTTTCAAAATTTAGAAGAACTTTCAAATAAATTGCAGCCCCAAACAGTTTCATTGGATTCTGCTTTATTATGCTTCTCGTGTCAGAGACACAGCAAGCTACTCCGATCCCTTCGTCTAACAGACCTTCACACAAATACCAGCGCACACACACACACACACACACAGTTATCATCTATCACAGATCCAATCTGTGCTCAGTTCCTACTCCAGTCCAGCCTCAGAGCTCATCACCATGAGGTGTGTGTATGTGCACGTGTGAGTGTGACTGCATGTCTGAGCGTCTGTGTATGCATGTACTGCATGTGTGTGTGTGTGTGTTCTCGACAGAATGAGTCACAATGTCTCTGTTCCTCCTACGGTTTCATCCAACTTTTTCTAAATGGAATCCAGTGCATCAGTAGCTTCTTTCTGGATTTGCTGCAGCAAAATTAAAATCCTCACTCAAACCGCCCGACAGCTGCTGAGGATCCCAAAGCTTCTGGAAGCTGGAGATCTTTGTGAGGGATGAAGAGCGCAAATTTGTTTAAAAAAAGTGAACAAAGCCTGCTGTGATACTCTGAACACAGCAAAGCCATGATCTTGGATTCCAAATCAAATGAAACAAAGTTTGTTTCCAAAGATAAGTTTAAACCGAATGAACCTTTTAAAACAACAAAAGTTTATTTCATTGTTGTACTGGGTTGTAACTCACATGTAATAGGAGAAGATGATGAAAGAAAAACAAAGGTTGCATTAAAACCAGGAGTAATAAAGATAAAAACATTTCCCAGCATGCATCGTCAACGGCAGGGGACGCCCGGGATAAGCTGCAGGTCCATCACACCCAGCCAGTTCAACACAATCACACTGAGATTCACACCTCTGGAGTGTTTTCAGTTTCCACCCACGGTCCGGACACAGAATATGATGACTGGCTACGCTACACTGCATGCTTCAGGATTCTTTCTGAGAGGAAGCAAGATGAATAAATATGAATAAATACAAACCAGTCAAACATATTTTCCATGACCTCTAACTCCAACCAACAGCTTGTACAATAATTTATTCACAGAACTCACTTCACCCAAACAAAAATGATTAAAATGGGACTGGCCACCTCAGATGTACGTTCACATGCACTGTAGTCTGTCAACCAGTTCACTCCCTGCAGGTCAAAATCATTAAAATGCTCTCCAACATCCTGAGCTGCAGAGTCCCAGCATCAGCACCGCTCTGTCTCCTTGGTGATATCTTTAAATTAATCATCCCATTCAAATTCAGGAATGCTTTCCTCATTTCTCTAACTGTCACTAGGAAAGTAGTCCAGAACTCATGTTGCATCAATCACCGGACGAGCTTAATCTCTCAATGCATCGCAATGGAAACAAATAAGGCTCACTCTAAGAACCATATGTCAGCCTTTAAAGAAAACTGGAATCCTTTCAGAATCTTTCTATGTTCAACCTAAACATTGCTCTCAAACTGGATATATTACAATAAACAATAACCCTCTGTTTCCCCTTCCCCAGGCACACGTCTCACCCACGTACACATATATTGCCCATACCACCTGTTATAGCACACACACACTTCATAATAAATATAAAGACATCCTCAGTGTTTCCAATTATAACTTCCTGATGTCAAGCATCGGACATAATATAACATCATCCTGCTGTTTTTTCCCCTGCTGCAACAATTGTGATCATCTGAAACACTTCAGAGGATTTTTGGTTGATTTTTAGATTTTGTTCCCTTTGACCATCCTTTGGCTGCATGCTAAGAATTTCACAGCCATCTTGCACCTATATTTGGTCAGTCCCGTCTCTGCCAAGCTCTCATCACAGACGTAACGCTTACAGTACGCTCAGTTTCTCCGAACAACCAAATGTGAGGCATCTGTGTTCTGTGACTGGTCATGTGTTCATTGTGACCATGTGCAAAGAAAAGAGCTTCACAGCCCATCTAAGCACTCCCACTAAACCTCATCTAGGGTTGGTTTTTTTCCTTTTATCCAAACAAATCAATTTAACAATCCATTTTTGATACAATATCAAATCCTGCCAGTTTAATTATACCGGTGGCTCAGTGGACTTTTGCCTCAAAATCTATAGCAGCAGTGTTGTTCCCAAATATTGAGGAAGAGAAAACTTACATGCAAAACAGCAACAAATAAAAGGATGCAGGTAACTCGCAGCAGAGGAGAATGAAGATTAAAGAGTTGTTTGATCCACTTTGCTGCTGCTCTGCTCCCACAGCTCTGAAATAAATACCTGTAGGCTCACTAATGACTGTTTGGAGATTAACAACTGTTTCCTTTTCACCAAGTTTCAAGCTGGCCTCTTCAGTGGATAAAGTTTTCAGTTCAGTTTGTTTCCTTTCTGCACATGTTAGCTGTTTCTTACCTGGATCAGATTGAGTTGTTTCCTGCTTTCCCTTGCAAATAGACTATTTATGCATTTAGTGAGAGGTGTGTAGACAATTTTCCACTGACATGTACAGTTTGGTTATGTACCAAATATCGAGGTTGGATGCAATATGATGCATATTTTAATAAAAATTGCATCAATAGTACATCAAATTATGTAAAGTTGAAATTCATATTTCTATCAGTAAGCCTTCTTTATTTAGTTATTTTTGGCCAGCCTGACTCAGATAAGGCCTGGCTTATTCCCTGGCTAACTGTCAGTGATGCATACAGGCTACTTATTTATGTAAAGCAGTCGTGTGCCAACACACTGAAGAAAATTAGGAGTAAATAAACAAACACTGAGGTATTTTGGGCTATTTTCAGTGGAAAGGCAACACTGAGAGCTCAGCAAAAGGAGTATGAATGCAGAATAAAGTGTGTACTTTATGCAAGTGATTACATGCTGAAAACATCACACACTTACGCCAGTCTGAGAGGTAGCCAATCAGCAGCTGTCAATTTTAAAGTCAGCAAAACAAATTGAGCTGATTCGAGTGTCTTATTCCAATCTGTTGGTGTGATGGATAATAATCAGGTTAGTGGGATTCTGCTCACAGAGTCAGCTGGCTTCTCGCCCACTGACCTGCCTGTGGTTCATTCATCAATCAAACTCTGAGCGCATAAGCATAAAGCAGCCCACTAGGCTTAAAGGTTACAGGAAAACATGCTGCACCTGATACTCGCCAGAGGTTTCTGTCTTCTATGTGCGCACCAGCCTACTGTCCACGGGAGGGTCAATTCCACGGGAGGGTCAATTCCACAGGGACGTAGCTGTTGTTTTCATCTTTGGTTTCACTCACCTCTTCACTCACCTCTACATTTTTTCATGCCATCCAGCAGGTTTATAAATCATTATTTTCTCTTGTAAAATGTTTTCATCCATAAATACTTTGGATGTGATTCCAGGATATTCACATCATTTAATGCTGCAAAAAAATGAATGATAAACATTTGTAAGCATGAACTGTTTCGATCTTTAGCGAACACATTTGTAACAATTACTTTAAAGCAAAAGAAAGAATGCAAATTGACTGAATATCTTGTGCAATTATGCACGGGAACGTGTGGACATAAACAGCAGCAGACTGATTATCTGGGCAACAATGTCTCTCGCTCTTCAACATAATGATGGAATTGACGGATGATGGTCTGCATTGTGTAGCTCTTACACATGAGCTTAATTGCTGCTCTCATGTTGTTTAGCAGTGGGCATCTAATTAAATCTTAAATTCATGATAATGAGAAAATACAGGAGGAAATTTGCATCTGCAGTTGGTTTAATTGTCCTAATGACATGGATTATTAGTAGAAAGCATTATCTCAGTGAGGTTATTGCAAGGTAACCGTCTAAACCAGGATTATTTTGGGTTTAATTTTAATTTCAAATAAGCCTGTTATGGTTAAAAGAAAGAAAGATGTTTTGTATTTTGTACTGAGGTTGAAGCAAAAGTTACATATATATGAATGTTACTGGTAAATCCAGATAAAGGACAAAAGAAAAAGGGCTTCACCTTCAAAGTGATCTTTTAATTGCTTCCAAAGGGACAAAAACTGTGTAAAATTTCTGCATGGTGTGTTCCCCTTTATGCAATGGGTTGTGAAATAGACCATATGACAGCTGAGCCTGAGGAAAGAAGGAATGATCCAGGACACACAGCAGGCAATTAGCACATCTCTCTCCTAATCTCTCCACACCCTTCCCGCAGTTCAACACTCATTTTAGGGACAGATTTTTTCCATGATTCATCAGATCGAGATGCGATTTACCACCATCACTCAGCTCTCAGGCAAAAAGTCAACCCACCACAAGAATACAAACACTTCTTAGAAAACAAAGCATGAGAAGGCGGCGCCTTCATTAGATGGTCATTTGGTTAATAGAGTGGTTTTCCTTGCAAATGAGCTAATTAAGGTCATTCAACACAGCAAAAAAACAAAGTTGGAGCCTGACACTCGTGGAGGGAAATCTCAGTTCTGAGACTGCTGCATGAACCAAACGCAAGGGAGAGCAAAATTCATTTAGTCAACATCCACAAAATAGGCAGTCAAGTGTGTTTATCCATCAACAGAATATCATCATCATTATCATCATAGTTGATAGTTCAGCTCTTCTAATGGTCCAATTGATGTGAAAATGAATCATGGTCCAGACCAAAAAGAAGCATTTGCTCAGATTAAGAAGAAAAGTTCAGGTCACACAGAATCAGCTCATCGAGTGTGAACATGATTGTGTAGAAAATGAGGAAACTGTTTTCCTGCATTTATATTTGGATGTTTGTTGCTTTGTTGCAGCTATTTTCTGTTTTCTTGTTAAAATAACAAGAACTGAGAGCTGCTTTGTTAAAACACATTAAACAGTACTTTATCCATGATAAATGCTTTAGCTGCTTCAGAGGAGAAGGATGAGAAAACATTCAAAACGCAGCATCCAGTGACTCGGTTGGAAATGGAATAATGAC
This sequence comes from Atherinosoma microstoma, assembly GCA_037177055.1. Taxonomy (NCBI): domain Eukaryota; kingdom Metazoa; phylum Chordata; class Actinopteri; order Atheriniformes; family Atherinidae; genus Atherinosoma; species Atherinosoma microstoma. Next base: position 28,567,097 of record JBBBVU010000009.1, read on the forward strand.
CATTGTCTCTGCAATGACATGCATGTTTGTTCTGCTGCAGATGTCATTTTCAGTCATTTCCTCTTCGGCAGAAAGCAGCTCAACGTTTGGCTCCTGTTCGGATCAGAGTTGTTGGTCTGAAAAAGGAGGATAAAATTCAGCCGTGGATGTCTGAATGCAGCCAGCGAAGCCGTGCTCATGCACAGACGCACCTGACTGCACAGGAACAGACAGAAGCACGGCTGGGTGCATGCAGGTTTATAGGTCACTCTTTTCAGACATTTCACACTACAGATATGTGAACGCATGAGCAAGTACTCCAGACAAGTTGAGATTAAATCACACGGACATGCTTCTGTTGTTTTTGTTGAGCCATGAAACAGAAACTGATGATACTATGAAGCCGAGTCCCATAATACTGATGAGAAAAAACTTTGGGCGAATAAAAAAATCATTACAATGTTAATATAAATTACATATGGAGATCCAGCTGATGTTTGCTAGAACAGCCTGAAAGGATCCTAATTTCAATTCAATTAAAGGAAACCCTGTAAGTTTTCAATTAAATGTTTCCCTGAATTCACAAAATCTTGATAAAACTGATTCAGAACGCATTAAATCCTGTTTACAGATATAATCCATGACATCTGCTGTATGGAGGAGAGATTACAGATGGACACCGACAGCGTTACCCACCACCAATTACACAGATAACATCCCCCGAAACATTTACACCCATCTACAGGAACCGTTATCACTTCACACCTTGAGTTTAACGCACGTTAGGAACGTGTGCAGACACACAACTCAACACGCCGCTTTTATGAATACTAATTTATATTTTGGTCGAACTGTTGAGTGGAGGCTGAAAGGCAGAATGACACACCTGCAAAAGTGTCTCAGTGGACTGCTGTTCTAATGACAAAGATCAAATGAACCTTTTCTGTTTTGGCTTCTGTTGTAGAAGCCTGCAAAGCAGGAGTAATTACAACCACAGAGATCAACTTTTTCTGATTCGTTGTGCCCTTTCCTTTAAATAGCACTTTATCTGCAGCAAACTGGCTGAAAGAACGACCTCACATTCTGGATGAAGACTCCATGTTGGTCTCCATCTGTCACTGTGTACGGCCAAGTCTCTCTCTCTCTCTCTCTCTCTTTTTTTTTGCTTTGCACATGTTGATATTTGTAAAGATCTATTAGTAATTTTTAAGTCAACCATGTATTTTTTTTAAAACCCTATCCAACCCAAACAGATAGAAAAGACGAAATGTGAGAAGTTTTTTTTGGGACATATGAAAAATTAATTTGGATCTCTGTGGTGTAACACCATGGTCCATCTCTTTCTGAATCCATCCTTAAAAGCATTTTAAACAGATTTAGAATTTCAGATAAGGGGCAGTTTCATATAATGCATAAAATACAAGGTGGTCCAACTAATATATGGACAAAGCTGAGGTGTAGGTTTAAGACAGGCCTACTGGTGGGGAGCCAGCCCTCTTGTAACCAAAATCAAAACATAATGTGCTCCTCACACACAAACACCCAATGTGATGCTCAAAAAAAGAGGAACACAAAGAATAATGAAAAAAAAAAAGGGCCGGGTCCCCAGCAGTGGCCTACAATTAAAATCAGTACAAAAAATTCCCCAGAGGCAGCACCTCTGTTGTAAAGGGTTGAGGGGGTGATAACTAAACATACTGAAACAAAATAAGAAAAATAACTGACAAAAACAGCAGCAGGCTACCCTGCAAGGCAATAAAAATAAAGTTAAAATATACAACCTGTTACAGCCCTAGGTCTGTAAGGACTTAAGTGAGTGAACTCTGCCCTTACTCCTCCGGATTGGCTTGCCACCTCAGTTCCAGCATAATCATCACTCTGCTCCACCCTCCCATCAAGCACTAACACCCGATTGGCCGCCCTCCGCTCACACACCTCTCCAATTG
>JBBBVU010000009.1:28569121-28580397 GCA_037177055.1 Atherinosoma microstoma
ACACACACACACACACACACACACACACACACACACACACACACACACACACACACACACACACACACACACCGAAAACCTGTGGATTAAACACATACACACACACTCAGTTTGTATGCCAGAAGCCTGAAAGAGGGAGTCAGCATGGGAGGGATGTGACAGACAGAGAGAAGAGGAGACAGATGGCATAGAAAAAGTATGGGAAGAGGGAGGGGAATGATATAAAGACCCTAAAAAGAGAAATCAAGTGGAGGAAGGAAGGAGAAGAGAGAGAGGGGGGTGGGGGGGGAGGAAATGGTCCCTGCCCATAGAGGTAAAAGAACCCCTTGTCTGTTTCAACAAAGTCACATTTCAGCTCTGCTCTACTTTAGTCTCTATAGTTCAGTGCAGCCTGTCACTTATTCAGGCTTCTCAGACATGAGACTAATTGCTCAATTTAAGTCTCCAGCAAACAGTTTGTACTCCTGTAGGCCTTCATACATGTGGAAGCTTTACCATGATAGATAATAAAATAAATAGATTGGATAGGTGATGCTATTTAAGATATATGAGAGGAGATGGAGATGTGATGTAACCCTAACTGATGGCTGAAATATGGAAAATAATTTATATTTCTAAGTCTTATCAAATGACATGTTATGTACATGACAAGTAGGGCCAATTTGATCAGAAATTAGGTGTAATAAATCTACAATATCAGGATATGAGCTTGATTGATAGATCATGTGTAACAAATGGGATATCATAGATCTTTTGGACATTTTAGCCCCTGTTTTATTTTTTGACGCATCCCAGTACTTTCAAGTTAAGTAGGAAATGTCTGTAATTCAGTCCATAATCCAGAAGAAGGATATACTGACGCATATGTTGATACAGTGTCTGTTTAAATACAAGCTGTGGTGTTTTCCTAATCTTAGCCAAATTGTTTTTAGAGCCTAACTTAAACCATTTAGTTTCAAAATGTGTAAAACAGACTGAAAGCAAAGGAAACCGTGACTAATTTCCAAAAAGAGATAAAGTTACTTTAAATCATTAGTGGTTGGGAGAGGATTCATGCTCGGTTATTAAACTTGAGAGATGTGTGTATATTTTTACCTCACAACTCCCCAAACCTCCAATTTTAACCTGAAATGTGATGCTTAGGCTATACATTAAATGACAGGGGAAAAAAACAAAAAACTTTGAAGTCATTCAGTCCTTTATAACCTGCAAAAATTGTAGCTATTTCATGATCTGGACCCTTGGAACACAATCAAAGTAAGCTTTGTCATACTGTGCTTAGGTAATTCTTGAGAACACATTATTACTAACAGGTTTTGGCCAGTGTCAGCTAGCTCTGCTGTAGGTCTGACCTGCAGAGATATAAAGATAACATTTGGTTTTACATGCGAAATGATACCGAGTTTGTTGCACTTGTGGTGCGTTTATACGAGAGTGAAGACTCATTTACTTTCGGAGGACCAAAAAGCGAACTCTGATCCACTTGAAAACTGGGGGTCTCTCTGGTGCAGTTTGCTTATATTGTGAAAGCAGACGGGCTTTCCAGTGAACAAAATAGAGGAAGTGATGTAGAGTGCATTTGGCACATGTACAGAGCAATATGTGCACACAGAAGTGTGCTTGATGTGTGCGTACGAGCATGCACACAAAGTATGGGATTTATCAGTTTGTACTTGTGCGTGTTCCTCGTAGACATTTGGGGTTCCCGTGCTCTGGAGGCGTGGCTTCGGGGAAAAGTCAGAGAAAAGGTGGTTGGACTTTTGAATTGTGTATTTTTGAAATGTAGCTTGTTCAAACCGATTTTCCAAGATCTTGTGGTACTTAGGTGATCACCAGTAAGTACTGGTTAACTATCCATTAGTTCCTCATTCGTTCCTTTTTGTTTCCCTGATAAGTAACCAGTAGTTCCCTAATAAGCCTGGTCTTTGTGGTCACCAGTAAGTATGGATAATTATTATCCAACAGTTCCTGATTTGTCCCCAAGGCGTTCCCTAGTAACAAAGCAAATTATGTGTCCAGTTTTGTAAAGTGTTACCCACAAATGATATTTCAGACTGGAAAGTTATATTAACTACAACGAAGTGGTTTTGGTCCCCTACATGAGACAGGTTGGACATTCCCTGTCCATCACTATCTCTAGAACTATTCAACATCAGATGAAAGCAGTGATGCTGGGAATATGTGTGTGTTACAGCCCTACGCCTGTAAGGATTTTTAAGTAGAATGAACTCTGCCCTTGCTCCTCCGGATTGGCTTGCCACCTCAGTTTCATTATCATCACTCTGCTCCACCCTCCCGTGTCATCAACCCTTCCAGGATTGGCCACCTCAGTTCCAGCATCATCATCACTCTGCTCCACCCTCCCATCAAGCACTAACACCCGATTGGCCGCCCTCCGCTCACACACCTCTCCAATTGGCCACACCTGAAGACCCAGCAGCACATAAACCCCATGACGACCATCATTCAGGGCAGCTGTGTTCAGTAGGAGCACAACTTGCCAGACCTTGACTTGCTCAGAGCTGCTTTGTGGTTTTTGCTAAGAAACTGGAGAACTTTGAATTGTTTTGTTTTTGGTTTAAAGTAGAGGTTTGTTCTCCTGTCACAGGACGTTTTGAGTTTTCCTTTTGTGTAGCCATTTTTGTTCAGAGACTGTTTTCTTTTGTGTAAATATTTGGTTTTTGTTTGGTAGTTTTCGCACTTTGTAAATAAATCACTTACCTTTTTATACATTGTCTCTGTTAGTTTATGTTACCACCCCTTCTTCACGCCTAGACTCAATAGGGGTCGTAACACAACCGCAGGTTCATTAGGAATATTTGCAGTATAAAGTAGTCTTATATTACCAGTTATATACTGGAATCCCCTCCTCTTAGTCACCTTCTCCATGAAATACTAAAAACCAAATATAATTGTTAAAAACACCAAAGAAAACCCATTGAAGGCAAAATCAATGAATTAGAACATACACCAAAAATGAAAACAGTGGGCTGAAGGCTCTACCTTTCCTATTTATAGGGGACTGCCAGGCCAGGTGAAGGCAATCATTTAATAAGGTGCCGAGCCGGCCCAAGAGACCGGCTCGACAAGCTGGTACTATTACAAATACAATACAGTACAATACTATATAATAATTTCTCTTAAAGGGCTTTACATTGAATCCAATTTTCATTCACTCCAGCTATGAAAGAGGCCTAATTTCCCTGTTTGGGATCAATAAAAGTATCTATATATCTCTCTATGGTAAGCTACATGTGTAGCCACAGCTGCCCTGGAGCAAACTGACAAAAACATGGCAGCCAATCTGCAGCAACAGCCTCTCCAACCACCATTGAACATTCATACACCAGCAATGCTGACACTGGAGGCAAGGAGGGTGAAGTGCTTTGCCCAAGGACACAATAACTGGGATGAAACAGGATTTGAACCACCAACCTTCCAGTTATTGGAGGACCTGTTTTAGCATCTGAGCCATTGCAGCTGCAGTGTGCATAAAATGTGTATAGAAAGTTTTTGAAGCCATAAAAATGTTGTAATATTAACATTTGTTTCACCTTTACTATTAGACTACAATGTTTTATTTGGCAGCCAGTTCAATTCAATTAAATTAAAAATGCTTTGAGGAGCAAGTTGTTACAAACTGGGAGCAATGTTGTAATTCCACACCCTCGTGTGATGCTTTAGATCCGGGTATTAAGATGTGGAAAATGAAAAAAGGGGAGAGACATGAATAAAAGACAAAAGTTATCTTTAAAAAGAAAATCCCCAATGAAATCTCATGTTATCCTCTTTTTGTTCCTCTGTCTGGTTTTAGCACAAAGTGTGGACATTTTATCTGTTTTTAAAAAAAGGAAAGAAAACAAAGGACATCTCTAAACATGATCTCTCTGGAGGAGGGCTGTTTCAGGTCAATAAAAATATTTCCTAATCATCACTGGATATCTTCACATGATGAAAAATGTATCTTATACTCCTGGGATCTGCTGACCTTGTAAAATATTTGGAATTTAAAACTGAAGCCTGTATCATGTTGAACAGGAAGAATAAATCAGGCAAAGTGCTTGTGCTATTATACAGTGTTTTTGTTTCCTTCTCTCTTGTTCAAAAGTCTATTATTGTAAACCTTCAACTTGCAACATTTACAACAATCATCCTAATATCAGGTTAAGATGCAGTGTGGAGCTTCCTGACTTCAGGCTTTCAACTGGACGAGTTTATTACGCCGTATAAGAGCACCAAATATTCTTAACATACAAATGAACAGATGCCAATCACCTGCATTTGATCATCTTAAATCCTTAATATAACTTAAACTCTTCCAGTGTGGGCAGGAGGACATGTTTGGAAATAAATCATATGTTCCTTTTCTTTTTCCATAATTACATAAGAGGCACAATAGCAGGACATAACCCTAGTTTAATTTAGTAAATATGCTGCATCTGTCCAAATAAGACATGAAAGAACCTGACACTTATCTTTTGCAGGTTTTAAATGAGAAGCCTGACAGAATTATGTGGGGTGTACCAGTGCTGGACAAGAAGCTGATAACGGGGAATTGGTTAATAGTCTTGTGAAATGGTGCAGAAACAATCACCTTGACTTGAACACAAACAAAACAAAAGAGAAGATAGTGGATTTTAGGAGGAACAGGAGTAAACAAAGCACTGTTTATATCCTGGGAGAAGAGTTAAAGGTGGTGGAGAGGAATACAAATACCTGGGAGTTGAGCTGGGCAACACGGAGGCCGTCTACAGAGCAGACTCGGTCAGTGTCTGCACCAAGATCCTTTCTATCTTCTACAGATCTGTTGTGGAAAGTTCAATCTGTTTAGCAAGCATCGACATCAGAACTAGAGACTTGTTGGGAGAAGAATCGTGCATAAGCTGCTGAACATGAAGGACAATTCTTCACACCCTCTGCACCGGTGGTTTTCAAACCTGGGGTCATGAGATCATTTCAGGGTGTCGCCAGATATATAGCCTACATTTATCAAATAAATTTGGGATTTGCATCATGGCTGTCAAAATGAAACCATTAATTCAGAGATAAATCTGTGAAATTAGCTACATTTTTAACACATAAATGCATAAACAAAAAAGTTAGTACATGTGTCATATAAAAAATCTGAAAGTGGTCATTTCTCAGTGAGAAAGGCTGATTTTGGGCTTGTAGGTGCTTTGTCACAGAATCCACTAAAAACAATGTTATCCCCCTTTTTTATGGAGATTCTGACAGTTTTAAAGCCTTACATGGAGAGGATGGTGCAGGATGATTCATCTGATATCACAACGGTGGAGGGGGGGTGTTGTGAACACCAACATATGTTATCTTGGGGGTCGTGGCTCAAACAGTTTGGGAATCCCTGCTCTACACAACACAGTGAGCGTGTTCAGTCAGAGGCTTCTTCAGGTCTGCTGTAAAACAGAAAGGGAGGTCATTCTGCCCTGTGGAGTAAAAACTAAAGGACTAATTTAGGTTTTTGACAAACAGTTATGATTAAAAAAACTACTGTAACATTGTAATTAACTATTTTGCATTTTAATAAAGCAAAAAAAATATTAAGTTATTTAAAAAGTGTATAGCAAGAACTACTGTATTAATAATTTCACTTCTTTCTCGACTAGTTTAGTCAGTACCCCTCTGTTGGCATTCAAGTGCAGTCTAGAAAGTTTGTACCTCAATTATCCTTTAAAAATATCTTTTTTCCTTTGTTATTGTTTATACAAATAACAACAGAGACAAAATACCTTTTTGAAAATGCCAGAATGTACGTTTTTTAACTGAAATTCAGAAGTGACAAAGTCAACTATTGAAATAAATTTATTACAGTGAAATATGCACAGACTGGCTGTCTCCAACAGAGAGACGCTGCAACAACAGACACCTTAGAAAACAAAAGAAAATGCACGTAAACATTTACATCAAGAGCTTCATTCGTATAAAACAAATTCAAATGGATTTTTACAACTGGATTTCTAAAATAATAAAAAGGTATTGTTAAGATTTACATCAGTTTGTCCAATATTCAGAAAACCTATCAGCGCTGGACGTTTCAGTGTTTTACATGTCAAACACATTCAGTTTATATTCATGCCTCATAAGAAACGTTTAAACCTACGAGAGCGTCACAAAGAGAAGCACAGCCTTGATGCCGATTGGAAACAACCACTGGCCTAACAGGAAGAAGCACAAAGGATTCTGGGAAAAATGTGCTGCTCTCAAGGATGACGGAAAGAGAAAAAAAGGTGCCTTTTCTTACATATTTAACATGTCCGTCGCCGTGCAGTAGTAACATGGATTTAGAAAATATGTGCCGATAATTATCTGCTGCCAGATAATCAGGGAGATCAAAAACATGGACATTATAACCCTTTTAAATACTGGAACGCATCAAATATCTATCTCACATGCAAAGCAAACCAAGTAATGTGAGGGGAATGTCTAGGAAATAATGGCAGTTTTTGGACTAATCAACATTCAAAATGTTAGAAATATGAAAACGGGGAGAAAGAGTCCACATGAGGACGAGGACAGCTGTGGACACCAAGAAGGGAATTGTTATAACAAAAAAACAAAAACATACATTCTTCCATCTTTTTTTTTTTTTCTGTTCACCCCTTTGTCCATTTTTTTGTTTCTCATTTCCAGCATCAGCATCCAGAGATATCTTTGGTTTTGTTGCGTCGCTGGAAGCGAGTGTCGGCGGGGTCAAAGCCTTGCTCACGCGCTCCGAACAGAGCCCAACTGGGCGTCTTGGCAACGTAGTCCAAGGCTGAGAAGCTCTGCTGTCCCCCACTCTCCTCATGAGCCTGGACCAGCTCCTGAAAACGCTCGTAGTCGATCCATGTCCACCACTCACCGTCAACCTTGAACTGGAAGAAAGTAAAAAGACAGAATAGGTGGAAAGTTTGCACACAGACAGAACCAGAGTCATTTCTGCAGACAGGACCGTACATCCACGGAGAGTCACAGTTCCATTACAATGACTCATAAAAGCCAAATAAGTATCATGTGGATGGGTAAGACGGACCGGGTGTGGTCAAAAAATCCAACTTTTCTACAATTCAAACCCAGCTGGACAGTTTGTGTGATACAAGGACTCAGACAGTGTCTCCACATGAACTTACAGTAACAGGCATCCTCATTTTCAGCTCTCCTCAATTTCCCCTTAGGGGATCAATAAAAAAGTCTATATCTCTACGATTTCACAGTCTTAACAGAGGTTGCACCATGACCTCAACTGGGAATAAGAAGTGTCAGAGTGTCATAGGATGATTTTTAAACTTTCATATGGCTCAGGCACGGTGAAAAGCAACAGCTGGAAAATCATGGATCATTAAAGTTTGGTCAGTGAATGATGCAATCAGTTGGATAACAAGCCAAAAGCCCACCTCTGCTCTTTGTTTCTACCTCTTTATTTTGCTGGATGCAGCTCAGATACGCTACAACCCCGGGCTGCTGTCTATGAGACGGTGTTCTCTTTCTATTTAATTACCAGTGTTTCTACACCTGGTCTGGACTGGCTCCTGGCCCAGTCAATCCAAAGGCACCATCAGCTCTCCTTGACCTTTCTGCCTTCCTTCATCGACAACTGATTGGCTGATGTCCAGCCCTCCCAGCCAATCACAACGTCTCCTGTTTAAAAGAGCCGTCAACCCGTCAGCTGATGCGTGCAGCTCGGCTGCTTCTGCTTAAACTATTGATTGCGGAGCAACAACTTCTTGTTTCGTGCTTGTTTGCTGAGATTAAAGCCTCTGCTGCTCGAGTCCTCACTAAGACCAAGAAAGTAGACCACATCAGTCCAGTTCTGAGGCCTTTTGTTTTGTTTTAATGTACTTTTCTGTAATGTAAAGCACCTTGAATTGTCCTGCACTTGAAATGGGCTCTATAAATAAACTTGCCTTGCCTCTGAGCTGATGTTTAAAATCTTTGGTAGAGTTTTGCGTTTGTTGTGGAGTTTTATTAGCAAACAATCTTCTTGTCTTTAAAGGGATACCGTGTAACTTTTGGCCACTAGGGGCGCTAAACCTATAACTTCCCACAGGCCACACAACAATGTCACAGAATTCAACAGTCTCTCTTTCTGGCCTCAGACACCGTTTTCACCTTCTTACTTCTTTGCAGTGGAGGAAAAAGTAGCACAAAGCAGAGCCCTCTGTGTTTATAGAGGGGAAGCCTCCAAGTCACATGATTCCATGAGAGACGGATCCGCTCCTGTAAAGTTATGTCTGGTTTCTGTAGAGGACAGACCCCCCTCGGAGCGCCGACATGCGTCAAGCACTGTATATTGACGCCAGAAATCATCCATTATTACTCACATTAGGCTGATATTTGGGTCAAAAGTTACACAGTGTCCCTTTAACAGCTCAAAGTTAGAGTCCCTTAATGTTTTCATCATTTTTTTTAGTTCCCCTCTGTTCCTCTTTGCGTCTTCTGTTGAGTTTTCTGTTAACTTTTACATCTTGGTGTTTTATTCATTTATTTTTTATGTTACTGCCCGCAGTCCCTAGTAGAGTTGGGTTGCGACACTTGAACTGTGTTTAAATTAAAAAGTAAATACCCACTAGCTTCGAACAAAACAGTCGTTGAGCATGTTAGCATGACACTAGAAAAAAAGAAAAATATCGATTAGACCAGAATCAAAGTTCCTATAAATGTTAGTCCAACTAAAACTGTATGAAATCAAAGCTCTCAGAACTGCACTAATACACCCTGATGCTCATATATGCTTGACTCAAATAGGTCGAGGCATTCTGCACATGCTCCAAAGTTCAACCTTTTTGTATCTTTTATAAAACAGAAGTGTAAATTATTAATTCAGCTAAATTCCAGACATTACTGCTTACATATAACCAGCAAAACGAATCAGAAACTGTGACTCATTAAGACTTCATATTAAATATGAAACAAAAAAGCAAATATAAAAGAAAACCCATGAGGAAAGTAACACAAACAGAAGTGTTATGGCTGGTGAACTTCACATTAAAGAATCTACAAATGAAAAAAAACCATAATAAACAAACAGTTTCTTGCTTGAGTTCCTGCTAATTTAGAGTTTTCTATGGTCCACCTTCTTCTTTCTCCTTTTATCAATCACTGCCACTAACTTCAACCGATCCGCCATCCATCTAACTATAGGGAGATAAATGGAGAGAGGAGTGTGGAGCTGAAATAGTGTGTGTTTAATGAGAGAGGGGGAGCAGCTAGATATTTGACAGTGAGGAAAAAGACTAAACATTAGAGTGTGGTTGACCCCAGCTTTCCCAGCATGCAGCAGTTTTCTCCACTTAATACAGGATTATGATTCCTCTTATCATGGAAGCTGGGAAGAGCTGAGAGGAATCACACAGCAGGCGAGGCAGCAGAGGAGTTTCGTTCTGTTCATGGCCATTCTTCCCAGTTCAACCACTGACCGATGTGTTCTCCTGTCTGAGCCATGAGTGGGATCAACACTGCTTCCAAGCTGCGTGCTACAACAATTTTATTTCAAAGATACACTGCTTGTATCTTAAGCAAATCTGAGGCATGGCTGCTGAATGACTAAAAGATGAAAATCCTCAGCTGGTTTTATTTTGCTCCACTTCTCTCTAAAACTGTGGCAGGACAGACCAGTTAGCCGTCCATATGCAGGTGTACTGGTTTAAAATAACATTAAAATTAGCTGTTTGTCTCTAGGGGGCGATTAGGGGAAACTGAACCTCTTCTTTACCAAAATCAATGTGCAGGAAATGTCCTGTTTATCTGGAAACAGAGTAACAGTTTGACAAAAGTTTGATCTATAGGACCCAAATTAGACCTTGACGATGTAAACCTAGTCCTGGGCACAGTTTAAAGCTTTTTATGATCTATAAATGGAGGCAAAATGCTGCTAAGTTGTGACTGGGGATGATTGTTTTGCTTTTAGTTCTCAGTATTTGGCATTTCAAAGTGCCTTTGGGTTCATGGCAGCTTTGGCCCACAAACACACTGACCTTTGTTTCTTAAAAGATTCATCGACTTGCACCAAAATGCTTCACCAGCTAGAAAAAACAGAAGTTATTGTTTAAAAGATTGGGGAAAAACAACAACAAGGCATCATGTTTTGCTTCCTCTCTGTTCTCTTTTCTAGAAACGGCAATTAAAAACGATTCTAAATGTATTCATGAAGGACTAACACTTATTTGCACAGCTAAAGACCTTCCTGCAGGAGATGACTCACTGGGGGAGCAACAAGATGAGGTGTACGAGTAGATAAACTTCGCGTCTGCCTCGGCCATTACAGGAAAACTGCCTGCTGCATTGCTAATGAGGCTTGAGAAGGGGAGAAAAAAAAAACCTTTAAAGTAGCGCCTTTTGGGAGTTAATGTTTCTGGTAATGAGAAAGGATGATATTTATTCAGCCGGCATCTTGGAAAACAATTTGAGTGTGAGTAACAAAGCACAGCTGAGCTGTCTGGGAAAAGAACAAGATGGCCTGCTGTTTTAACTAACTGTGTCTTTGCAGAGGATCACGGCAAAGATTTAGGATGGCTTACTTCCCCAGCTTCAAAGGAAACATCCGTTTCATACACAAGATTACAGCAACTGTAAGAATACTGGAAATGACTGTCTTGACAATATGTTGATAGGCTCTACAACGGCTCGGCAAATGATGTTCTGTGGCGACAAAGTTGTTTAGGGAAAAGAGAAGATATTAGGACCAGAAAACTAGCAAATCAAAACCAACACTGAGACTTTTAACACATTTAAATCAATCAATGTTTTTTCTTTCTGCTGTAAAACAGCAGCAATGGGCTGTTATTGCAAAACCAACACTGTGTGCAGTCTCAGTTATCAGTAAAATGTACCCAGAATGGACTAAAAGAACATTTCTATTGGATCCTTAAGGATATTTTTCCTCCTAACAGTAATGATGAATATTAATAAATATGCAATAATGGCACATCATCAAGAGTGATGATTTAATTTGTACCTTCAAACACAAAATCAACAGGTTTGCTATCAGCACCGATGTGTAAGTCAACCTGACTCTTCGGAGGATCTGGGAGGATTGTGTCTTCACTGCTGATTTCACTGCATCATTATCTTAGGAAAAGTGAAAGAAAAATGATGGGGGATGGGAAGGAAAGAAGAAAGAGGAGAGATGAAAGAGGAAGAGACTGGCAGAGAGTGTAGAGTAACGGATGAGAGAGAGAGAGAGAGAGAGAGAGAGAGAGAGAGAGAGAGAGAGAGAGGCCCCCCCCCTGTTGAAAGGGATCTCACGATTATGATTATTATACATCCACACAGGGGGGATT
>JBBBVU010000009.1:28580473-28590722 GCA_037177055.1 Atherinosoma microstoma
CTATCTATCTATCTATCTATCTATCTATCCATCTATCTATCTATCTATCTATCTATCTATCTATCTATCTATCTATCCATCCATCTATCTATCTATCTCTGACTCAAGGGAAACCTCTGTTGACCGAGCAGAAGTTGCTACGTTTCCTTATAAAACACATAGATGTATTTTATGTTTACCACACGCTACGCTCAGCCACCTTCTGCCCTGGCTAATGATGTCACCTGGAGCAGAAGCAGACTGAATGTTCTGGGCGACATTTGGAAATCATCTTTGTTTTCCATTATAAGCTGGTTTGTTTATTCAGACCATGTCCACTCAGAAGCTAGTATAGGAGTATCCACTGAAGTCATTTATAGTTCGGACATTTTGTCCGCGTTGGGAAGGCATTTTGGGAATTTTTGTAATTTTTGAAACCTGGTTCCAAACTTAATAAATCTGAAAACAACCCTGTTTCATCGTGTTTACAACCCTTACGCATCTTTCCTGAACCACTTCTCCCTTAAAGTAGCAACATGCTACTTTCTGACCTTAAAATGTGTCCAGGACTCGTCTTGAGGACACAGTGACATTTATCATGAACATCTCTGGATCCATTGCTGCTCTGCCACATCCTGAGGCTGAGAAACGGCTCTGAACGCACAACTTGCTTCCAGGATACGTGACGTTACAGCCGAGTTTCACGTTACGTATCATGTCAGACGATAGCAGCTAGATGTCAACACCCTGGGCGTTTTGAACACACCGTGGCTGATTCCACAAAGAAAAGCAAAGATGACATTATTTGAGTAAGAAAAGAAAGCGAAACGGACGGAGCAAAAGATAAGAGTCGACATCGGACTGACTTTTACTGGCTGGAGAAATCTCAGATCTGTCTGCTGAAATTGTTAGAGGGAAAATCTGCCAAAGCTCCGTAGTGTTTATGTACAAACCCCGTCAGCAGCTACTACAATGGCGACAGTGTTGTGTTCCTGCTGTTGAAGCTATTGAGCTGGATACGGTTCTTGCTAGGGATGCACCGATTGCAGTTTTCTGGCCGATCCTTAAGAAGCCTGACCTCCCGATTCCTATTTTAGCCGATACCAAATTTTTTTCTTTTTTCCCAATAACTGATAGTATACAGCTTCAATGTTCCAATGTTATTTTATGGAAAAACAATTAACACTCGTGAAAGCATACAAACTATGAGGTAGTGTTCTCATACATAGATGAAAAAGGTTGGCCAATGTGGTAAGTTGTATTGAATGTTTCGTTTGCGGCCTCACCACGACTTATTTCAGCCTGGCATGAATTTGCCAATTGCAGATCTTTGCTCTTTTTCTTGTCCTGCATAAAATCTGCCAATTTCACAGAAGGATCGTGCGATCACTGATTCCCCAAAGTTAAGGCAATCGAGGCCAATCGATCGGTGCACCTCTGGTTCTTATGGTGCGCTCCATTTACTTCAGAACCGGGAAGTCGGAACTGGGAATGACGTCACGCCCGAGTTAACAGCGTTTCACAGTTCGGAAAAAAAGATAGCAACTTCCACACCAAAGCCATTTCTCAGGGGCAATTGACGTTTTAACTGGAACAAAACGGCAAAAGATGTTTTCTAAGCGACATGTTCCGCTGTTTTGTGTCAACGGACACATTTCTTGAAACAATTTGTTGGAAAACTTTTTAAAAACAAAATCAGTTCCATCTCCTTGTGAACGTAACCTCAGATGCTGGAGAAGAGAGGAAACCCAGCCAATGAGATGTAAGGTTGGGGGAACCGGAAAAAGGAAAATATGTGAAAAAACATAACCTGGAGCATGGCAAAGAAACTATGGTAAACTCAGGAAACTGAGCAGAATTTGGTTCAGTGTGGGCATGAACACACATTCCTCCTTGACATTTCCTGCAGACATTATCATAATAGACTCCAGAAAGTGGAGAGAAAGTGCTGGTTTCCCTTCAACAACCATGTGAGCAAAGCAGGTGGAATCATAAGGAGCCTCTTGTATAACATTGTTAAATGTCAAGTAAGCAACTTGTCTGCAAAACAGCTGGAGCTGCTTGATAAGGTCGACCCGGGGTTCAGTGCATGAAAAAATCTTTTAGTTTGTTACCTCATGTTGCAGAAGACTGATGCAGTGTGAACCCACCAGGACTCAACTCAAACAGACTAAAATCTTTCATTGTGAACTTGACTTAAACCGCAGTAGAAGAGACAAACTTATTCCAGTGAAGTAAAATACCCGAGTCACAGAAAACATTTCTAATGTACCTGAGTGTGTTGATTAGTGGAACAAGACAGAACGACACATGAAAACAAGTTCTTTCCCCTTCAGCATTCAGCTCTCCCTGCAGACTGGGACGATGCCAAAGCAATTAAAGATGCTGCAGGGGTGTTTGTCTATTCGAATATGTAACTTTCATACCCTGACTGAGGAGGTCAAATGAAACTGACATAATCCAGTACAGAATAATAACTAAGTTTAAGCATTATTTTGCATTAACACGTAAGAAAAAAAGTAAAACATGATAAAGACTCGGGTAATTTATTCATTTAGTCTAAATGAAGACATGATAGGATATGTAAAACTGAAAAGAAACAGTGGCAGGGTTTTCTTTATATCAATATCGGATTTTAAGCTTAAATTTATCAAAAGACAAAGATGCAAAGATCTGGATTAAGTGAAGCAGACCCTCAGACACCGGAGAACGCAGTGGATGAGCAACTGAAAATCTAAAGCTTCCATCCTTACACAGACCTGGCTCCATCACAGCTTGATGGGCGGACCGTGTTCTGGGCTGATAGAGGACAAGACTCCAGATTACCAGATGTAAAAATACACCACATGTAGCAAACACCATCCATCATCCCCAGCTGCACCTGAGCACCAAGCATCACTGGTGTATCACATCAGCAACGTCTTCCTGACTACCTGTTCAAAAGCATGAACACTTATATGCAGAACAACATATTAACATAGTGGGGGAAGAAAAAAACTTAAGTGGACGAAAAGTATGAGCTATAAATCTCTGAAAACATAAATAAATGAAGCAGAGTGCAACTGCAGTTCATTTTTGTCACGATGACGCAGACAGAGCGAGCAGCACTACAACCACAATCTGATGACTGAGAGCAAGACAGCAGGGAGCAGAAAGGAGCAAGCAAATGTGTTTGAGGGTGTATATTAAGACATCCTGACAGCTGTAGGCGAGGAGGTGCATATGAATTGAGGCGTCGTTTGTGTGCACAAATGGCTACTTATATATTTCTGTTGCAAAGCTGAAGGTAGAAATGAGTTTGGTGAAATACTGATAGTGTCAGAGCTGATGTTTGAGACAAGAAGAAATGAAGAGCTACAAGTTTGTCCCACTGTGATCCTGTGTGATCAATAAAACTTATCCTATTTTCTCTGAGGGTTTATTTCTTTTGTTGTTTTTCATTTTGTTATTTCATTTATTCTAAAGTCTGTTTTTAATACTTCTTAATGCTTTCTGCATCCCGCTGTAATGCTTCTAATGTTTTATGTAAAGCATCTTGAATTGTCCTGTACATGAAATGTGCTATACAAATATACTTGCCTAGCCTAAAACAGTTATAAACAGAATTCATACAGTTCACGGTCTTTTAAACCAGCTTATCTGTACAAACCAAAACTGTATTTCCAAATTACACGACACATATCTTAAAGAATATGTTTGTTTGGCTTTTTTTCCTTTATAAATTAGCATTAGCATAGATAACAGTGTCAGCCTACAACGGATGATGATGGATTAAAAAAAAAAAAAAAGAAAGTCCTGGAAACTTATCAAATGAACCAGGCTAATTTAAGCCTGTATTATTTGACACAGTTTAGATCACACTTTTGATTTTGCATCTTTCAAGCATCTTTAAATAATTTACATTTTTCTGGGCAAAAAGGGAAGACAGTCTTTTATACTTGCAACAAGCAGATGGGTGATCAAAGAAAGTCCTTGGTCCCTTCAGTAAGGCTATCTGGTGGCATGGTTTATGACCAGCTGTCCTCTTTCAGGTGATTCATTTCCGCATCAGCTCCTGCAACAAGGTCTGTGTGATGTTATTTTCATCATCTGTACCAGTCCACAAGGGTCCACCGGGCCCCTTCTGCAGCTGACAGCACACCACCCAAAAATCTAGAACCATGCCAACTGAGCATGCTCCAAGATCAATGTCCCGTACAGAAACAAAGCGCACACCAGACAAACAGCCGAGACACAACATGGATGCTGGTTCAGAAAAGAGACTTTGCAGGTGAATCTGCGTCATCCACACCTTTACAATGCACTGAAGACCAACCGCACACCCATGCATGGAAGCTTTGGCGTAGCTGACCTGAAAAGTAGCATGAATACAATTGTTTGCATGTCTGCAGAGTCCTGATGGGTGAAGCACACGTGGAAACGGTGCAGCTGACTTACGAGGGAAGGGTCGCTGCAAATCAACGGCAAGTTGAGGATGGGAGGACTCTCTTCCAAAAACACTGCAACACGAGAGTTTACTGAATAGTAAACTCTGAATCTTTTCAACCATTTGCTTTTGTGTTCTCTCTCCAGGTACAAAGGACCATGTGAGAGTCTCCAGCTAGAGATAAATACATCTGTGAGCGATCATGACAAAACAAATCAGTGAAAACCGTAAATGAGATTGGTGACTTGAATAAAGTCCAGTAAAGAGTTCATGTGTATGTGCTGGTGAGATGGGGAGGTGTGGGTACCTAACCGGCTCTCTTGAATTTCTACTTTGTCGGATGGAGCCCAGACGGCAATTAATCATCATTAATTATTGACAGACAGTTTCCTAAGCAGAGCACTGACACTCAGACTGACGGATATTTTACTGGGCAGTGTGCCTCAGCTGGAGTAAAACCACTCTGACTGCTGCATTTTTCAAAAAAATTGGGTTGACAGGAGAATATATTAAATTAATGATCAAACAAGACAACGACAAAATAACAATTTAAAAACTTGGAACCTGAATTGAACTTCTAACCTGTCTGGAGAGCTAATCTAAAAAAAAAAAATGTGTCTAAAATAATAAACAAGAACAGTTTAACAGAAGAGTATGCGAGCAGTATAATATTCAGTAAGTCTTGTCCAGCTTTCCCATGTTGAAAATACAAACCAATAGAAATGAGGAAAAAAATAATATTTACTATAAAAGCTGAAAGTCTAACTTGAAAATGTTTTTATTTCACGTCTCTAGTTTTTCTGACAAGGAGCAACAAAAAGTTTTAATAGGTGGGTTCAAATTTCCAGAAATGTGTAAAGATTTGTATCTTTTAAAGAAAACTGTCGGTCTGAATGGATTTAAGCCTGCACTTAGTTACACACTGGAGCTGGTTTGCTGTTGTCCGGGTGAGTGTAAAAACTACATTTCTATGCTTAAACTACAGGGCAAACCTACCCTTTTAAACCATGAACTCTTAGGATAGTTGAAGAGACAGCTCTGTGAGCACATGCAAGTAGTTACACCAAGTTTTCCACCTCTCAATGAACCTGTTTTCAGCAGGTGCAGATGTTAAAATGCCATGTTTAGTTGGGATGTAATGTAGATGTGGTGTGTTAACATGGGTATGATGTGTTCTTACCTTAGTGTGTGCAATGAGCAAACAGTTTGAGTGCTCGTGCTCGCAGGCAATCTCATACTGAGGCATCATGTCAGCCAGCTGCTGGACGAAGGCAACCACCTCCTGGTGCCAGGGAACGTTTGCCATGGTCAGACTGCTGGCAGAGCTTTCCCCACAGTACGTCACACCCTGGGCATGTACAAGCACATAGTCATAAAACAAGCACAGGAAAACACAGAGCTTTATAATAAACTGAAACTACACCCGAGTGCTGCGTCGGTGTATCAGACACAAACAGAACAGATATTTGTCTTCACACTGGTTCAAACAGCTGATTTCTAACTAATAAAAAAAACATCTTACACACAGTTTTTTTTGTTTGGCTGCAAATGTACCTTTTCAAAGTGATAGAAACAGTCAATTTAATGTTTTAACATGTTTCAGAAAACTGCTGGCTCAATCATTCATCACCAGTTACTTTGGGTGTCAGCCAACGTACACTCCAGGCTGTTAGTATAAGGATAGTTGCACAAAAAATAATGGCTACACCATTAAAGTGTCAGCTTTAATTGGAGTAAGTTTAGGTTTGGGAATAGCAAAGGTTCAGAAATGAATTTATTATATTACTAAGTGCATCATAATAATATAGTTATCTACCATCAAGGCTACTTGATAATGTGGCTGAAAAGAGCAAAACCGTAGACCAGCATGAAGACTCAGAAGTCCAACAACAGACAAGAGCTGAAGGCAGCTGGAGTGATTGTTTATGGGTCCAGGACTTCAGGCAGACAACATTACACATAACACATTTAATATCTCTTTAATACTTCTATAATGCCAAAATGGAAACAATATCTTGCTGCAGTATAAATAAACAAATAATATTTGTTAGTCATAAACCAGCATTTCTTTATCCTGGTCCTCAGGACCTGCATGTTTTAGATGTTTTCCTCCTCCAACACGCCTCAATGGCCTTATCAAGTTCTTTGCAGGCCTGTTATTGAGCCATTAATTTCAGCCAGGTGTGTTAACGTCGGTAACTAGAGGACCAGAACTGAGAAGCACTGATAAACTGTCATTGGTTGGGCTATGGCTGTACTATTCTTCTTTATAGCAGAGGTGAAGAACCCTCTGATTAAACACAATGCTGTTCAATCAGTAGGAGTTTCTTTAGTGTTCGTCATGTGGAGCAGGTGCAACAGTCAGCTCCCAGATGTTCACAGGAGTCCCCAACACAGAACCTGCTTTCTTTTTATCATTGTTCAGTTTCTTTGAGTCACGAGCTCGCTCCACCACAGGCCTACAGAAGATCTGCAACATCCTCCCATAAACGCTAAATGACCTTAACTTTCTCAGTAAAGTACACAGCAAAAAAAACTTCTGGTTATTGCCATAAAAGTGGGATGCTGACAAACTACAATTCAGCGAACGAGAAGAAAAACTGGAGTAATAAAGCATCTGGGCTTAGCCACCAAAAAATCAATCAAAAACAGCAGGCTGAAAGTTAAGTATTTTCTGATCAATAGTAGCAGAGGGTCTGAGAACATGAGCCCCCCCATGGCAGAGACGAACGACCGGTGAGTCTGGCTGAGAGCAGAGAGGAGAGGTTTGCTTCAAACCGATGGCTTTGGGTTCAAGACTTTCATCAGCAGTTAGATTAATTACTAGTTTTAAAGCCTGAAATCAAATAGTCTCAGGACTATGTGGAGTTCGGCTCCAGGCCTTAAATGATCACAAAACTAAAGGTGTTGTGTGGTTTACAGTTTGTTGTATTTCCATATGAAGCTCAGCATTGACCCAGACAGTTAAACTACAAATGAAGTGCATGCTTGCTGCCGATGACAGATTTCTTGAATTATACGTCACCAAAAAGCCAAAGTCAGAGATATAAATAATTTAGAAGATGTTTAAGTTGTATAAGTTTTAGATTGAGTGCATTTCTAAGCATCAACATCGGGTACACCTCTTAGACGCAGTGTAATAAACTCACTTCTAATGATGTATCTGCATGTTTATGATCGTTGCCTCGTGTATTCTGTGTCCTCTGGAATTAAAGCTGTACAAATGCAAGAGGCAATATGGAGATGAGGAGTAGAGGCAGCGTAGGGGCAAATATCACCAGATGTCCAATGTCCTTGATCTAAACGCAAGTGCAGCATATTATAGTAAAGCATAGCTTAGGAAAATAAAGTATATCCTTGAAAAACCTAACATTAAAGAGGAGTTTATAGTAGTATGTGCTACACAGCAGGTTTTCACAGTCATTTTCTAAGAGCTGATTTTGCCTGCAAACAGTTAATGATGAAAAGGGCGATAAACTGGGAAGTTTGACAAGCGGCAATGGTTGATCTTCCAGAGATTAAAGATGTTCCTTGAGCTACTTTAAGTAGAAATGTTTGTATGGAATGAGTTTAAAACAAGAAGGTAAATTAAGTATGTGTCCCTGAAAAATGTTTCCACAGATGAAAGCACTGATGTTTGCGTCGCTCAGGCATGGAGAAGTCTTAAATTCAAGGACTATATAAAACCAAACACAGTTTTTCTTTGCTTTTGGTTTAAATAAATGATAGTGTGTGCTAAGTACAATACTTTCTGATCTTTTTAATATGTGCAACTGAATTAAATTATACTTTAAACTTCCCATGGCTGCCCTTTACAAAACTAATATGCTGGTGCAGCACTGCAATGCAACTGTGGCTCAAGTCAAACAAGAGGAAAGTTTGTTACAGTAAAGTTTAGTTACATGCCCCTCTTACCACCATCCATTACATTTTATAGTGTTTGTTTATAAAAGGGCCTAAACCATTCCTAACCCCTTAATGCCTGTTGTCACAAATTTGTAACAAACCACTTCTGTCCTTTATTTTATTTATTTAAATCTCATGAATTTAATTTATTAATTTATTTACTTTTATTCACTCTTATTTGTGTATTTACTTTTAAATGATCCATCTTTATTTATCAATTGTTATTGATTTAATTAATGTTTCATTGTATTTTATTTTATTCCTGTTTTTTTTTTTCTAGTAAATAAATTCCAGTGTTAAAGGGTTAAACCCTTAATGCCTAAATATTTTTACAATTTAAAAAACAAAAAACAAAATAGATACAGGAAAAAAAATAAAAAGACTGAAATAAAATTAAATACAAATAAATATAAAATAAATTAATGAAAACGAAAAAAGTACATAAGAAGAATAAATGAAATAATTGAATTAATTAGACAAAAATGAAATAAAAAAAGTGGTTTGTGACAGGCATCAAGGGGTTAACTTAACCACAGAGTTATTTTGATTTCTGTAAATAGTATCGCTCACTCTGACAGTCCGATTGATAAAAGATGAATGCACAAGATTAAAATATCAGAAGTGCAACTATAGACAGTACTTATGAAAATGACTCCAATCTACTGGTTGGGGATTAGTCCCCAAATCCAATAAGGGACATTTTTAACAATGAAAGCATTTAGTTGCTTTCTCTTGCGGCAGATTGAACAATAGGCAATCTTACAACTGATCCCTTCCTCCGATGTGCCATCTGTTTTAAGAGCACCATCCACGTCTATTCTTTGCTCCCCACTTGGGGACTGTGGAAAGTAACCACATCAGTCTTGCAGCGCTGCTTGCAAAGCCAGCACACAAACAAAATGAAATCAAACAGAAAGTGAAGTGTATCATTAGGGGTTGTGTTTACAGAGACTATAAGGGGGTGGCTGGGGGCAAGGCAGGGCAAGAACGCTGCGTAAAATTGATGAGAGACCTTGGAGTTATCAGCCTTGCCTGGAGGCCCGCTGAATAAAGATCAACTATCCAGGACTCAGTATAAATCAACAGGAATAGCCAAGGCAGAGGGGGAGAAGGCAGTAGGAGAGATGAAAAAAGATCTTTCAGATATATGGAAGGAATTAATGTACTGTATCCACCGAGGAAGTGTGTGGGAGAGGACGTATCAAAGAATGACAGCCCTTCACCTGCTCCAATAATCTATTTCTTCCACCTTTAGTGGGAATCATAAATGTTGATCTTCAAAGCCCCACTTGCCATGTATAACACACACTTCCATGCTTTTCACTAAATTTATCTCTGCACATTTACGCCCTTGCCCAGCTCTTATCACTCTCTCTTTCTGCAATCCATTTCCTGAGCCAAGTGAGGCACCAGTGGCAGGTAAGGGGTATTAATGCTGCTCTGAGGGGATAAATCACTCATCGGACAACAACCGAACAGTGGACGGTAAACAGTGTTGCATCAAATGATGAACTAATAACTAATGGGTCGATAACAGAGGCATTGCCACTGGAAATAGTGGACAAGCACATACCGATGAATCATTTTTACAGGCCCGAACTTTATCTTGATAAAACTCATGCTCAACACTTACATCTATAAGCAGGTGTCTCCCAACTTAAAATGACCAACCTGAATAATGAGGGCTAAACTTCAGAAATATGGATGCTGCTGGGGAGATGCATTCTCCTTCCCTGGTTTGGCTCTGCTTGCCTTCTTACCAATGACTGTAAATATATGGACAGACCATCCGGGTGGTTTGTGAAGAGCTGAAAAGAAGCTCATTGGAAGGTTCCCACCGTCACCATCTTAGCAACGTAATGAGTCTCGTGACTCCCGGAAAACCCAAAAATGGGCAACGAGGAGGCGCTGAGAGGGGGGGCTGGAGCGTGGGGAGGG
>JBBBVU010000009.1:28590822-28601018 GCA_037177055.1 Atherinosoma microstoma
ACCTAAAATGTTTTTTTGAACCAGGCTGTAAACATGTTTATTTCTGCTGTGAAGTTGGTCTTTTTAACATGGGAGTCCATGGGGATCTGCTCTGTTTTGCAGCCAGCACCTAGTGGAGGAGGGGGGAACTGCAATTCTTGGCACTTCCACATAGGCTTCACGTTTCTAAGCCGGAGGTTGCCCCTTGCTTCTTACAGAAAAGGTTTCTGCAAATAAGTGAACGCCTCACTGTCCCAACGTTTTTCTCATATCACTGACTTTTTGAGGCAAAGAATATGGCAAAATAGAATTTTTTGTGATCTCAGAGTTTGCATGATGTGACTTAGGATATTTGGAGTGAGTTTCTACTCTTGAGCTAAATTTCTTTTTGCTTAGCGATCAACTTGTCTGATGGTAGATGCCACAGTATGTCTGGCACTCTGATGATAACACTGTGTTATATAATAATCTGAAACGAGTAAAAGTCCACATCATTAAAACTATTAAAGTCATTTTGAGAGGGCTGTAATGTGAAAGCCCAGCTCTCCCATCAGTCAGTAGTGACGGCTAATTTAAGTTTCTTATCTGATAGAGTAAGTCCCTCTATCATACTGTCACCAGTACATTGTGGGTGCACTAATTACTGGGCTCATGATGCTGAAGTCGATAGTTTGCTCACAGCTCAGCAGCCAGAGGGTTTCTATCGGTTCAGAAAGAGACAATATAGTGCTCATAGGCAGGAAGTGAGGGGGCAGAAAGATAAGAGGAAGAAAGAGAAGATAATTACGTAAAAAGAGACATGAGAGAGATTAGAAAGCGAGTGAGTTCACCCCGACTGTGACCCTTTACCTGCACCACAGAGACTGCTTCAATAATTGATTGTCAGGATGTGGTGAAGATTTTACAGTTATTTTTCCTCTTCTGAAGGTCAGACATAATGAAATGCCAACATTTTTTGCAAATTAAGAAAACTTTACAAATACCAAGGGATTGAATACTTTCTTTTTTGTTTTTGCCCAGAAAAATGAGCAGGTAATATAAGATTCATCTTCTTCCTGTTTCCTTTGTCCAAGTCAATGAAAATTAAATGCATAGCTGTGTTATGTTTTTGAAACTGACATGAACAATAAACAACAACAACAACAAAAGGGGAGCTGTTCTGGAACTGAATGATGGACAAAAAAAAATCAAATAAGACAATTAAAACCATCTTTAAACCACAGGCTGTGTAAACGTATTTGTAAAGAATTAAGGCTCAAACTCATTTTATATCAGTTTTTTCTTCTTTTTTAAAAATACACAACCATATTGTAAAAACAGTCTATAAAAAACCAAAGAAAGTAAAAACAACTCGGCATCTTTTGATTATCTCTCTCAGTTTGATAAAGGGAAGCAGTGAGTTTTAATTCCTTTAAAGATCTCAGTTCCTGTGTGCGGTCGCACAGCCACATATGCTGAAATGATCTGAGATCCGATCCACCGCACTTCTCCCAGCTGTATCGTTAGTGCTCACTCTGTGCTCACTCTGGTATAATGAAATGTCATGTTGTGGCAGATCAATACACACACCTACCACACGAGAAATGTCAATACAAAAGCCGGACTCAGCAGATGACTTGAACAAAGACGTGTCTTGGTTTTTACTTCTTAACAGTCCTTCATAAAATCAGCATGAAAGTTAAAGGGAAAAAAAAACCTTGATGCTTTGAAAAATAGAAAGTGTCAGGAATTACTACCAACTAAAAGACAATAAATAAATAGAACTATGTCACTTTGTTTGGGTTTGCCTCGGTCTAAAATATTACACAAATCTTAACAGTTGACTGAATGATGTATTTTAAAGTGACAGACACATCTCTGAGCTTCACATCATGCTGTTTTCACTTACCTTGTAAGTAGCATTTGGAACTATTTTGCTTTTCTTATTTTCTTTTTTTTGCAATTAACAAGTAATTCACTTGACTTAAAAAAGAAATGAGCTACCAGCACTTTCCCCCCCAATGTTTTATTAAAGTAACACTACATAACTTTTTGAGCTTCTGACTTGTTTTGATGGTATATTGACATTAATTATGCACATTTCTGGAGTTGTCATTGCCCCGCAGCGTCCCGAGGCTGAGAAACTGCCCCCCATTCTGGAGCATCACTTCAAAGCAGAATTTTGCTTTATGGTCACACACCAGCAGCATGATATCAACACACTGGCTGTTTTAAACACACACCATGACTAGAAGAAGAGGAGATATTATTGGAGTAAGAGTAAAAGAAAGAGAGAAATGGACAGAGCAAGAGGAAAGGAAAGGAAAGAAAAGGAAAGGAATGGAATGGAAAGGAAAGAACAGGAATGGAAAGGAACGAAAAGGAATAGAAAGGAAAGGAAAGGAAAGGAAAGAAAAAGAAAGGAAAGGAAAGGAACGAAAAGGAACGGAACAGAACGGAAAGGAAAGGAAAGGAATGGAATGGAATGGAATGGAAAGGAAAGGAAAGGAAAGGAAAGGAAAGGAAAGGAAAGGAAAGGAAAGGAAAGGAAAGGAAGGAAAGGAAAGGAAAGGAAAGGCATGTTATCTCTTATGTGGCTGGAACAACACAGGAGGATTTTTACCTGTGTTTTTTAAACCCAGCCACACCATCAAACAGAAACTGGTTCATCCTGAAGATCCAACTCCACTCTCAAATAAACAATCTGGTGCACAGTTCAATGGAGTGAGGATTGTAATGAGAAACCAAACAACCACTCAACAGACTGATGGCTCAACACAGCAGAGCCATCTCATCTGGCCAGGACTCAACTTTCTGCATCTTCAGGATAAAAAACACACTTTTGACTCCAACAATGTTGAAATCTTGGACAAAGACAAGTGGTTGGAGTGGAGAGACAAAGAGGTAATCTATGTCAAAGTAGAGAAACCTTCAATTAACAGAGGAGGACTGAGACATCACCTCTCCCTCACCTACAATAACATCCTTCCAGCTATCCCAAAGAGAGTGAAAACACCTTTTCACAGACAAGGGGAACTCTAATGAGACCTTAGGTGAGTCTCGACTCAACAATAGTTGTAGACTCCAAATCATCAATAGTTTTACAGAAGCTCTTCTGTATGACAGGGAAACATCTTTCTTTTCAACAACATACTTTTTTGGTTGTTCTTAAAAAGAAGAAGAGCCACAACTTCCAATGAAGTACACAGGCTCCAGTATGAGAATGATATTCAATTAATCAAGCGTAGTCGAAAGGCAAAGCTTTTAATCTACTGGTTTATCTTTGTTCCAGCCTTCACCTCCCGCATCTATGGTCATAAGATTTGGGAAGTTACAAAAAGAATGAGATCACAGATACAAATGGATGAAATGAGTTTCCTTCAGAGGGTGATGGGGATCAGTCATGTTGAGCAGGGAGCTCAAAAATCCAGAGGTAAATGGGAGTAGAGCTTAAATTTGATATTTGATATCTTCTTTTTTTTTTTTTTTTGCTTCAATAAAAAAATTCATACCACATGCAACTTATTAAGAAATAAAATAAACATGTGGTATGTTGAAGTAATTCTAAAGTGAAAACAACTACTTACTCCATCTGCCAGATCAATGAACTGGATGTCTGTATTTCTGAACCTTTATGTTGTGGAGGTATACGGTCTACCGGCTTGGATCCAGACTACAGGAACGGATTGTGCAAGCATCTTGCTGTTACCTAGCACTGCTGCACAGGACACAAGTTTAAAAGTAGTTTAGACAGCTCATGCAGACTGTGTTCTTTACAAGAACAAAGTCTTCCTCTGTTTTGGTAATAAATTTTTAGGTACCACTTAGTGATCTCAACAAGCCTTTGGGAGCTTAATGTTCTATGCCAACATGCGTCACCCAGCTTCCTTGGGTTTACTCATTTAGTGTGCAGAAGAAGACACCAGAGGGATGATAGCAGAAGTCTGATCTTGGTAGCTTTAATACAGCACCATGCTTGCAGGCAAAACTCATTTTCTCATATTCAACACCTGCAAATATACATTCTTTATGCCAGTTGTCCTGTGAGAAAGTTATCAGCTGTCAGACCACATGGTTTGACTTTCTAATCCCTCATTGTAACACCCGCCCCCCCATTTTATCTACTGAAACTATTTTCCTTTGTAGTAAACATCAACACATGAATGCAGACATGTCTGTTACAGTGAGTGCTCTGAATGAGTGTGAAACAGATTGTGAAGCCTCACAATCAGCACATCTGAATCGGAGTGCAGTGCTGCAGAGAAACAGTCCATTTATCAAAACACCTAATGGAAAATGTCTCAAGGTCCATTCCGATGTTGTTCTTTACTTTAATTTGTCACTGATGTGTATCAGAGATTTTAAGCTGGTGTTGGCTGGTGTCGCCATAACAACACATTTGCTTCTGTCCTTTCTTTCTCACCATTTTACTGCTTGAACTTTTTTATTTTAGAATAAACATAGTTCACAGAATTGTTTGAAAAGGCAATAGTTAATCTTCATTTATTTTATGAGGAACAGAATTCATGAGAATATTATTCTATACATATTCCAAGCAGCACTTATCATTTTATGTGACATGGGACTGTTTGCGTTAGTGTTCTGTGCAGAAAAGGTAATAATGAATTTTCAATGTTGAGATTAAGTCCGATGGTCCTTTTCACCATTTTGTCACAATTAAGTTTAGCATGGCACCATAAACTGCATCCTCTGAGGACACAAAGAGTCTACAGTTTTTTTGTGGCATAGTGATGTAGCTAGTGACGTAGTGAAGAGAATGGACGACCCCATCTCATCTTTACCAATTTACCTGGTTGTATATGTCCCTCATATTAGGCAGGAGGGAGATGTCATCTGGGATTTGACTTCTAGTTGGGATGTAGCAGGCAGAACTATGCACACTGATAAGAGATGGTGGTTAACTCCATGCGATCACATCAGCCGTTGCAGTTTTCAAGACGTCTAAGACCACATGGCCAATTGTGACACAGAGTTGAAAAAAATCAGGTTTTTGGTCGTGTTTACCAATCAAGTGATGAATGGTGACCATGTTATCTGGTAATTTGGTAATTGTCTAATATGCTTTGCTCAGATTTATATAGTATGAAAATGTAGGCAGTTTTTAACCGATACTAGTAATTCAGTGGCTCACCAGCTTTCTGCTTATTGCACCCAAAATTCTATGTTTTCTTTTGCCAAACTCTTTTCTTTTCCTGGTTTCTTTGACACCCATCAGGCTTGTAATTATAAGGCTGGGGTGTACCACATGCATATACATTTACATGTTCATATTCTTCAGCATAAACACACTTTTGTGGATCGTAAATTTCTTAAATTTCTTAACCTGGCTTGGAGGGAGATGAAAAATCTGACACTATAACAGCTTGAAGTGTTCTTGTAGTGCATACACAGACATGATTCTTGATTCATCTTTGTATGCTTTTACACACTGAACACTCTCCAGTCTAACATACTACAGAACGGTGTGACAGATGGCTGCTTTGTACTGAGCCGTTTCCAGATGTAGTTAAGTGTAACAGGAACCGTCCTGCTGCTGAAAAAGACCATTCAATTCAGCAAGCTGTGCCTGGATAAATGAAGGTTAAAGAAGGTAATAGCAGCAGTAGCTGAGAGCGAACGTATCCCTGTGGGGAGAGCCCAGTGGTGGAACTCTGTTAAGTAGCCCATATATGAAATATGCTCTGGATTATGAATGAGAGGATATGGGGAGGTATTCCCGGCTGGGGCTCTGTGTGGGAAAAGATACTTCATGAGTTCAAACTCTGTCTGTGGAAAGCCTTTCACCTGTTCTTTTGCCTTTTTATCAGGACATTAAGGATGATGGATGCATGAAATGAGACTCACAAGGGGATACGAGGAGTGCCTTGATGTGTGTATTCATGTGTGAAGGAAGGAAGGCTCAAATAATGACCTGTTCAAACCAATTAGGTAACACCCGCACAGTGGAATTAAAATAGAATACTACCGAATACCAACTCTGGTTGACTTCAAAGATCATGGCTCTCTCTGATCTCTGCTATCTGAGGTTTGGACAACTAATTAAGCTGTACTGACTCTTATGGAGCATAGGTAGTTTTCAAAAAGAGAAAAATGTCGACATACTGAAACCGTATTTAAACATTTCCTTATATTTCAAGAGACAAAACAGTTTAGCTTTTTTTTCTAGTGAGGGTCACCTCCGATTATCTGACTATGATGTCATTGTATGATTCTTTGAACAAACAAACAAACAAGGTCAAACTTTTTTGCCAATATAAATGGATACAAGGAAAAAATAGCTACGCTAAGCATATTACTCTGTGTTTCTGTTAAACACACTTAACTTTGGCAGCACTGACGGCTCTGGTGTATTACTTCCTGTAAAAAAAAAAACCTTTTTGCTATGCCAGCGGTGCCATGGGAGCATTCTGTTTTATACTTTTGCCTTTCTGAGTATTAAAATTTTTATTAAAAATGTCAGGCATGCATTTCAATAAGCATGATGGGAAGAAAAACTCTGCAGGTCAAAATAATTAGAAACCCTTACAGGAAAAGGAGCTTCGAACCTCTACATTTGAAGAAAGTGTTGTTAAATTCTGCTGAAGACGGAAGAAAAGCTCCAACTGGTTCTTTTGCTTCTTCCTCCGTTTCTACAGGGATGATAGCTTGATGTGATGCAATGAATAATGAACTCCGGCTCAGGCACATTCGTCACTATGACAACGGTAGCACAGGCTGCCACCAGGTGCCACCTCCAACACTATTAATACCATGTCCGCCAAATGACCAGGATGTGGTACACAGCCCACCCCTCTTGTGAATTATCCCACTTGTATGTTTAAATGTAGGGTTGTGCAAAAGGTTTGGGCACCTTAAATGTTTATATGTTGGTGGCTTCAAATTCATACAGCTATAATCAATGAAGGGTGGATATAAACAAACAAAGGAAAAGAACAATACAAACCAAGTTTTATATCTAGGTTAAAGAAATACAAAACAAATAAATGATAAAACAATAAAAACACGATAATAAAAAAACTCCTATCATTTGTTTAATGGAGATAACCAGTTGAGGCCATATGACCATGACCATGACCAACATCCTTGATTAAAGGACCTTAAATACCATCTGTGTTAATACAGCTGCATCTTTTTCTGTTTTATACTTCACATCAATGACATAATAACCCTCTTTATCATCTCCATGCTCAGTGTTTACGTGCCGTAAATCATTGGTCAATCCATGGTGTGTCCCCAAGTGGTATCTTGTGTTATTGGGTGTATTACACAGCCAGGTATGTGAACCATTACTCCAACAACTGAGCCAGTTTATACATGACTGCCAGGTTACAAAAGCAACTACTGTACACTTTTTGGCCTTTCTGCCCCCTTTGTCCTCCAACTCCAGAGTGCAGCCATACCAAGCCTGGTCGCAGATGAATAAAGTAAACAAGATGCGACAATCTACATCAGTGGGAAATCAAAGAATCGCCTGCATCCTCACAGAGACCTGGCTCCATCACAGGACACGTTCTGAGTTGACAGACCATGAAACTCCAGTAAGAGGAGCAGGAAGGCTTTAACATTTTATATCATACACGCTTGACACTCAGATGAGGTCAGTGATGATAGATGGTTTTTTGCAAAACTGAGTTTTATGGGTTTTCTTTTTCCCTACGTTGGCATGTTAACCATGTTGTTTCCAGAATATTCAACAGCATCTTTCTTCCTGCGATTTACCTTTCCCCAAACAATGCAAATTCACTAAATATATTAAACTGTCCATGGAAACAATTCAGTCTTTACAAACCAACCTGGTGGCTGCTGCTGATGTTTATTTGTTTTTAAAAAAAAAAAAGAAGCTCATGTAGTTCATAATCAAAGCTCTGCAGTAAAAAAATAACAGAAGCATGTTCAACGAAGAAAACGTGAAGTAGAAAAAAAACTGTATCATGTCTGTCTGTAGATGTTGCTCAGTCCTACCTTAACCTCAATGAAGTCGGGCTGTCCCATAGCGATGAGCTCGGAGTAGGCCTGCATCTCCTCCACATTCCAGGCCTTCACAAGCGTCAGTCTGTACACCGTCCTCTGTCTCTGGATGGACAGATCAAGAGTTTGAGAATGATGATGTAAACAAGTGTGATAAAATGTGATAAAACATGACTTTACTGAAAAAAAACAAACCCTCCGTGACAAGGATAATATGTATGGCAGCATGTGTTGCTTCAGAACCTCTCAGTTTAATTTATGGTGCCTCCACAAATGTTGAAGTTTACAATCTCATGTTAATTTGTGTATCCCTGAAGTAATTAGCATGAGATTTTACGGTGATTTTCATTACAGAATATTGTGTGTTTATAATTCAGAGCTTACTGGGGACCTAAGATCACGTATCAATATTAGTTTTCAACCTTGCCCTTTGCAGTTTCAACAAGCACACTTCATTTTGTGCTTTAGAAGTTTAAAGTGTAGGACTTTCTTCATTCTGATGCTGAAGTAAAATGATGCAAATGATACAAATGATGGACATAAAGACATTGATTGATTGATTGATTCATTTTCTAGACCCCTTATTCCAATTCAGGGTCACAGGGAAGCTGAAGCCTATCCCAGCAACTAGCAGGCGAGAGTCAGGGTACACCCTGGACTTGTCGCCAGTCTATTGCAGGGCTGCATACATAAAGACATAGACTTCTATGATACCTTAAGGGTGCTTAAACAACGTCAGGTTTTGATTATAGGCCCCCTTTTATGCTGTTTGCAATGCACAGCTGTTTTCTAGTTAAAACAAAAGTGAATAATTTAAATATGCTAGATTTAATTGCGTTTAGAAAAATCTATAAGAATATACTATCTGCAGCTTTGGATGGAGTTCAAGGAAAAGAAATTCTCATCTACACCTCATGGCAAGTCAGTTATTTCTGGATGAATAAAAGAGGTGGAAAGGCAGGCCTATGTGTAAAGCTGTTATTGCTGTGGCACAAAGTAAAGTATTGGCAATGTGATGGAGAGGAGAATAAGCGAAGAAAGACAAACAAGCGATGAAAGAAAGAGAAATAAACAGCATGACAAATGGTTGATACAAAGAAACAAGTGAAGGACAATGGGAGACGGAATTTCACCCTTTCCTTCATTTCCTCGTAACTTGAACTGAAAGGTTATCAGTAACACTAAGTCCTTTCAGCCCAGTAGGGAAGGGGATAATTGGCCAATGGCAGCAGGGAGGTGAGGTATTTCAAGCTGCTCTATTCCAAATCTGACACAGTGGCACAACTCTATCAATTCCCAGTGCAGTGACAGGGAGGCCAGGTGGAGGAAAGGAGGGAAGCTGTCAAACACAGAGCAGAGAGGGATAAGTGCTCTGGATGGATGGATGGATGGAGATGGAGTGCACCATGAAATGGTAAGACGGCCTTGGAATATGGAGCAGAATGAGAGACGGGGTGATAGCAAACGACAATGATTATTTTTAGAAGAGGAACAAAGAGAAATCACGCTGAGGTGCACACTGACAAAAACAACCAAAGTACTCGGCATAGTAATATGAATCTATAAAGCTAAATAATTATGCATGCTCTTACAGACAAATACCTCTATTATTCATGTTGCTTGTAGTTTCTACACACAAAATTGGACCCAAAAAACTTTGGATACTGTCTTTAGGCTATCATTTGCATAACAAACTCTTGAGTCAAAGGAATTTATAAAATATTCACTCGGGCATATCATGAGCTCTCTTTTAAATTTAATCTGTGCTTGCGTGTGCCACAGGCCAAACCATGGCTACCATTTTGTTACAGTGCTGCAGCCAGGGACAGGCCCATTGACAGATCAAAAGCAAACACTATAATTCCAATAAAGGCTCCTCACAAACGGCAAACATAAAAAATGCGGATACATTTCATGCCAGAAATATGTTCTCAGAAAAAAATGGAAGCTTTCATCATGGTCTGTGTATCTTTCCTAATGAAGACTTAATGTAATTATCATAATGTCTCATGTGTAATTGACATGAGAATCCTCATGCAGGAAATACTGGCATTATTAGACATTTTCTGAAAACTTAATGAAACTATGAGAAGATTCAGCACGTCATTCTTTGGTTCTGTTGGACTTTCCTTTCAGCTACCACACCTTTAGTGGATTAACCTTTAGTAAATTGAACGCTGCTGCTAGAGTTTTAACCAGGACTAAGAGATCTGAACACATCACACCAGTTTTAAAGTCTTTACACTGGC
>JBBBVU010000009.1:28618887-28638290 GCA_037177055.1 Atherinosoma microstoma
CTTTTTAACATGGGAGTCTATGGGGATCTGCTCTGTTTTGCAGCCAGCACCTAGTGGAGGAGGGGGGAACTGCAATTCTTGGCACTTCCACACAGGCTTCACGTGTCTAAGCCGGAGGTTGCCCCTTGCAAGAATATCATAAGGCATGAAGAATGAGGCTTTTATTCGGTAAACATCCACCACACAGGCCAAGCTCTGCAGATAGAAAGTTATATTGTCTTGAGTGGGGACATCAATGAAGTCCTGCTCAGCAGTCATAAGGTCATTTTCATTCGCAGCCCTCTGATACAGGCTCTGGAACATTTCTGCTGGTAAAGGGCATACCAGTGACAAAAGGAGGGAGGGCATTTCAGATTCCATTTTGGCACAAAAGAAGGATAAAGTGTTTCAAATGTACTTCCTTCACAAGGGTTCCACTCTATCCTCTTTCATTACTGCACGGCCTCAAACCACTGGCTGTGAACGTTTGCATGAGTCAATGCCGGCTTCTTTCTTTTTCCTTTTAACACATCCTCCTCTATGATATCTGTCAAAGAGAATATTTTTATCTATATTACATAATGTGCTCAAGAAGTAGCAGAATATGATAATGGCACTGCTTCATCAAAGAGGCCTTCCTGTCTTTTAAGTCATTTAAAGTGACTTTCCAGTGAGGAGATGAATGGTCTGATTAAGGTTTTAATTCTGATTACATAGAAAAATTATTGTATGTTGGTTTTAGCAGCTATTAAAGCAAAATAAAATGATATTTTGATAGTAAAAAAAACTAAACAAATTGTGCCAATGAGCTATATCTGCTTCCACAGATCTCAGGTTTGATGCTGGATGAGTCAACAAATGTTACTCATGAAAGCTGAAAATACTTGGATGAAACAGCTTGCCTGTGATTGATAATACTCTCTTTTTTAGAGGATAAAAAGGCTATTACAAATGAACAAAGACTGATTTTATTGTCTCTTAAACTCCTGGTGTTTGCTATGACCCATTTGTTTTTGGGAGAGAAAATCAAGTCAGCAAGAATTAAGTGTTTTTATCCTCCACTAAAACTGTTTCTAGTGAGCACCAATACCAGGTCAAAATAATTGTGGAAACAGCAGCAAGGAACCGGGCCTGCAGAAGTAAATGGTTTCTTCCATAATCAATGTTTCCCTTCTTATGTTAAGTTGTCAGCAAAATAATTCAACCACCATTAAGGTTGAATTATTTGGATATTTTCATTTATTTGTTAGACTCCAACAAACATGTCCTTTATAGTGGAAGAACAGAAATGATATTGCTAGGGCAGGTGAGAAATGTCTTGCAACATGACCACTCTACTGATTAGAGTTAATGAGATACATCTCCTCAAGGGAACTGTTTTAGCCTTTTATCATCTCAACCAAAGTGAAATAAGAGACTTTTCTGACCTCCCTGAGGAATATAAACCCATTTTGCTCTTTTAGAAAATAGACATTAGGTAGCACCTTGAGTTACAAACCGCAGAGGGAATCTACCTTTTCTTAATACACCCCACAAAGATTAAACTGACTTCTAGATTATGTAAAAATGCCTCATATCCAGTCACTTTGAATAAAAATAAACTGATTTTCCTGTGCCTTTGATCAACTTCATCATCTACGATAATTTCTTTTGTTTAAAATGGGTGTGTGGCTTTGTTAAAAGCAAACTATATTCCATCATGTGCATCAGTAGCTTAAAAAAACTTTCCTGGATAGTGCACAAGAGTTTCAGTAGCATGTGACTTTTGCATCCATGACATGCCAGAAAAAGGCTATACAGAAAACAAAGCTTTCCAAGACTGAATGCCATTTAAATGAAGCCAAAACTTTCAACCTCTATTATTTTATTCCAAATAAAACAAAGTACCCAGCAGGACTGACTCTTGCCAACATAAACACATGAAACAGGTCAACATTTGGTCAAAATGAAGTCTTGCTAACTGAGTCCTATTTATAGTGTGTTGTGTAATCGAACAGTGGGGGGGGGCATTAGCTGAAAATGAGTGGCCTAAATAGTACATGGAATAGTAGAATAAGGTAGTAAGGTAGTAAAATGTTAAATAATGATCTAATGAGTGAACAACAAAGACGGTGGCTTGAGGAGACGATGCAAATGTAGGATTATAGTATTTCCTGCACATTTAGGTTATTGTCTGTGCATTTGCAACCACAGATGTTTAAACAAGTTAGAGCCATATCCTCAAATTCATTTAGCCAAACTCATTCCATTAAAACAAGCAGGTTTCATATATGCACAAACACAAGGAGATGTTTCCTTCTCTGGAAAGAGCAGAATTGGACTGCACTGCATTATTTGGTCCCATTAGACAACACACAGTTCCCAGCTTCACACTTCTCCTCACAGCACCTTTGATTAGCCTAAGTAATAACTGACAGCAGAAAGAAAGGAACAGGATGCAATTTCAGCACCTGATTAACTGCAAACGGTCCGTGTGTTTCAAAGCATTAAATCTGTCTGAGCTGTGCAATAGTAAGTTCTCCAAACTGAGGAATTCCTGATTACTTACAATAAGTGGTAGTTAACTGGGCTGCATTGAGTTTGAATATTTGCTTAAGTTTTCAGAGGGTTTGGCTTTTTTGCTATGTTGCCGTCTTAAAAACTGGAATGTAAATTCATGCTTTAGAATTTTATCTAATGGACTTAAACAATTGCAAATTGGTCAGTGAAATGTAAAGAAAGGTGCAGGGGCTCCCCAAACAGGTCAGGAAGAAAGTTCTGGAAACTAAATATTAGGCCTGAGTTATTGAAGGAAAAAAAGATACATTCAAACATTAATAATAAAGAAAAGTGTATGACACCACAATAAACCTAACAGAAAACTCATGTATCAGACATAAATCAGATTATCAGGAGCTAAAGGAAGGAGCTGCAAGGCCCCACAGAAGACTAGGGGGGGACTTTCCATTTAGTCATAGACCACAAAGATGGTAAAGTGGCCATTGCTTCAAGAAAAAAAAGAACAAAATACATGTTTGAAGTTCATTAAAAGACTTGGGACTCCCCAGACATTTGAAGGGAAGTTACTCTGAACAGATGAGACTAAAGTTGAAAACCTTTTGGCCATCAAGTGTAACCTAACCTCATGACCTCATGCCACAATGAAGCATGATGGTGGTATCATGCAGTGTTGCCAGATTGGGTGGGTTTCGTCCCATTTGGGCTTCTTTTGTACACATTGGGTAATAAAATTTGGGCTGCTTTTCTCAACATTTGAGAGTTGTTTTTTTTATAAACTAATCTGGAGAAAATATCAGCAAAATAGTTTCCATTATGTGGCAAAAATATAAAAAAAACACACATTTCAATAAACTGTGTCTTTGCACTTGTATCATTAGTTCATTTACTTTAAAATGGAGAGAATCTGTGAAATGGTAATGGTTACTGGTGAGTTTTTTAGAGAGGTTGAGATTCGGGCTTGTTTTTATTGAGCAGGGCTGTTTTACTTTGTGTTTGGGCTGGAAGCTGCCAGTCAGATATGGCAACTCTGGTATCATTATGCTGTGAGCTGATGTCATCAACAGGTCCATGAAAAGTGGTCAGAATTGAATGAATAATGGACGGAGCAAATGATTTTCGATAAATTCCAGAGAAAGACCTGCTTCAGTCCTAAAGGGATTTGAGACTGGGATAGATCATTCAGAGGATGGACCTGACCATCCTGCCAAAGCAACGCTCGATTGGTTTCAAGGGAGACAATTAAACATCTCTGAACGGCCGAGTTAAAGCCCTGAATTCAATCTGACTGAAAGTCTGTGACTTAAAGAGTGCTGAACATCAGCAGAACCCACCCAGCTTGAAGGAGCTGAAGTAGCTGTGGGAAAAAAAAATCCCAGTAGCTAGTTGTGCTAAATTGATAGAAACAAACCCCAAGAAATAAACAAGATTTTGAGGGAAAATCACTTACATATATGCAGACAAGTTTAGTATTTTTCAATCACTTAAATGTGACTGAGCACATGTCCCTCTACAAAACATAATGATTAAAAACTGTGTTCGGTTGGAGACTTCTTCATCTGTACAGCAACAATGCCCACAACAATGTTTATAATGACTAGTTATTTTTTTTCTACAATGCTATATTTTCCCCTTAAGGAATAATATCTTTCTATCCAATTCCATGTAGAATTGTTTTGGGCAAATGATTGAAACTCCACAAAAATTCTAATTTAATTCCAGCTTGTATGAAAAAGAAAAATCTAAACGGGCTTTTTGGCTGACAGTTTTTAGATTAGCTGCTAAAAGAATTTTTTTTAAAAAGAGAAAAGTATAGCTTCTAACTTAATCATTGCTGGCTTCGTGGAAAGAATAAGGTTAAATATAAAGCAGCTGGAGGGCTACATCTCTAATTATAAAGCAATTCAGCCTGATAATAAGAATATATTGCACACAGTCACCAGCGACACCCACCAGATGTTCTTGTGGAAGGTGTTACACATAAATCAAAGCGTCATAACATTTTGCCAGTGACTAAGTGAGTTATTAGTCAGTCAGCATCCAGATGTCCTCTTCAGGTTTATAAAATGTAGTTTTTCTTTTTGTTTTATTATTTATCTATTCATTTAGCTGTTTTTTCCTCACCTTGCTTTGTCAGTGCTTCTCTCAGAGCAGGAGTGATCATCTCTCTTCTTTCCTCTTCACTTTCAACCTTCTTTACTCCATTCAGCTTGGATAGCTTCACCATCTGACCATCTCCTTGACCCTCTTCTTTGATCTACGTGAGACACAAAGCTTTCAGTGTTTTATGCTTTTAAATCATACAAGTACAACTAAAAAGAAATGGCATTGTTATTAGCATTTAGAAACTGGAAAATTATGAATAATATTCTTATAATTTTTTATTGCATCGTGCTATAAAGTTTAAATTAAGAAAAAAAGACTGCACGGACACTTTGAGAGACTTTACATAACTAAGAAATAGTTAAAGTAAGTGTATGTTTGAAACTAGGTCAAACCCAAGATTAGCCTAGAACACAGGAGATTACAGTAAACCAGGTAATTAACCAACATTTTCCTTAAACATAATAAATATGTCAGAATGAATTGTGTACTTACAAACCCAAACATTAAATATGGTCAAATATTAGATTACACATAAACCTGCACACAGCAGTTATTGCTGGAGAAACACAGCATGGAATGTCAGAAATAAACTGATACCAAATAAAAACTATAGAAGATGTCAATTTAATTTCAGGTAAGTAAGTAACCTGAAGAGATAATTAGTCTGTTAACACCACTGTTAGTTACTAATCCAACATGTTCCTTTCATGCAAGGTAGACCTGCAAACATTTAGTCATTATGGCCAAAGAAATCCAGTTTATTTGTAAACTTTCATACTCCAAATGCTTGTTGTTGTTTTTTCAAGTCTCCGGTAATGTTTTCTCCTGAGGACACTTCCAAATTGATCCAGTTTGTGCAATGACTCTGCACGACTATTCTTCAGCCTCCCTGCATGTCCTTGGGAAACATGAGGGTTTGTTTTGCTATTCCAAGCAGACAGGTTTCATTGACTCTCAAAGATTGTCTGCACCTCTTTAGGTATCCGTAACTGCCTCTTTTTTTTTAGGAGGGGGTGGCATTTTGGAAGCTGGAAGGATTTTGGTATCTTTTTTATCATTCCCTGACTTCGAGGGCAACAATTTAACTCCATCTTAGATCCGCCACTGATTTAGGGAGCTTTGGAAAACATTAAGGTTTTGCCACCTAAAAAAAATTCCCTAAATCTTAAGAACTTAAGATTTCCAACAAAAATGTTTCATAAGTTAACAAAGTCATGAGACTTTACCAGTACAAGGTTAGCCAAAGCTTAATAAACATGGGATCATTCTGTTCAGGTGAAAACCAGTGCACTTCGACGCAGCAAATGGCCTGCAGTGCAACATGATAAATATTGGACAGCCGCTGTGGTGCAAGTTTCTTTTCTGTTGCAAAAGCTGCTGAATTCCATTTGTCTGCAAGATCAGCAAGAATTATATAACTATGCTGTCCACACAAACAAGACTGATTAGATTCTAAAAGTTGCAGTGAAAATACGAACAAGTATTACTTTTCAGAAAGGCGCGATGGACGACCTGCCTTTAAGGTTAACCAAGTTAAATGACAGCTCCCCCCCCAATTACTGTACTGCTGCCACTTCCATGGCTCGTCTAGAGGGATATATATGTCACCTCCGTCAGCGCAGAAGCACTGCTAAGGTGCTGATACTGTGTCAGCAAATGTAAATGAATGTTCAGATTGTTTGTGTATATTACTGAAAAAAACTAGGACAGCTCACCGATTCCTGTTCAGGGCACTTTAGGTCACCGAAGCTCAAAATGAGAGTAAATAAACTCTGTGTGCTTCAACAAAGTCAGTGAAATGGTTGGCAAACATGAACTTAAAACTTACGGAGACTAAATTATCTTATTGAGTATTCATTAAAAATAATAATATAAAAGAAATAAATGCTTCCAGATTGCATAATCAGCCAGTTAATTAGCCTAAATGGAAAATGAAGTTAGAAACCATTTTAAAGACTGATGAATTATAAGAGTAGCCTCTGCTTTTCTATTTTACCTTTAATTAATAAAGAAAAGAATCCCTTCACCTACAGGACACTAATGAATATAGTTCATGACTTCTAATTTCTTACATTTCAAAGAACTAAGTATAAACGGATTAAAAAGCAGATCAACTTAAATTTGCCATGCTATTATCTTTGTAAAAGGACCAAACTTGACGTAGAGGAGAACCCAACATGAGTAGAGTAAATAGTCCACCACTGATCTGTCTCTGCATGCATGGCCTCTAATGTCAAGAGGCTATCTTTCTCTGCAGTACAGCAAACCTAAAATGGTACATTTTCACTTTCCACCTGGAGATATCAAAGCCCTTATGGTCATATCACAACCCTTTCAGCTCAATGCCCACCATTACCAGTCATAGCCTCAACTCCAGGAAAGGTTTCTTACCCTTGACAGCAGCAGCAGCCCCTGAGATGAAATCCTTTTTTGACAGGGGCTGCTGGGAATGAGTAAGCCATCATGCTGTGTCAGAATACTGTCATCTCTCTATCTAAGATGGAGTATTTTGCTGGATGATACTGGGGATAGAATTAGATCACTGAAAGCAGCATTGGAACAATGTTTTACTTTGGGTAAGTTTAAAACAAACTTTAAGCCAGGATC
Organism: Atherinosoma microstoma; assembly: GCA_037177055.1. NCBI lineage: Eukaryota > Metazoa > Chordata > Actinopteri > Atheriniformes > Atherinidae > Atherinosoma > Atherinosoma microstoma. The sequence goes on from JBBBVU010000009.1 coordinate 28,626,076, forward strand.
CATTCCTGTCATGTTGGGAGAATGGAAACCTAAGCACGCGGGAATCAGGGATAGCATCACTCCCTCAGTGATATTATAGTCCAGCGGATGTGGCTCAAGTTGCTGTTGATATTCACCATGTACCTACATTTGGGGTAAAACTTACACAGTTTGCTATTCAAAGCTCCAAAGAAAAGGATGAGGTTACGTTTTTCTTCTTTCAGCTACCACAAATGTCCCCCTTCATCTAATGCATCTGTGACATGTACAGTGCAGACAACACAAACAACACGTAGCAAACAGTGAAACAATCTGTCCCCGGGGTGTTTGCACGCAGCCCTGGCGATTTCTCTGGCCTCAGTTCTAGTTTCCACTGCTCAGCTTTCACCTTCGCTTGACAGCTCACAGACATCCAGTTATGCCCGGGACTCCAGACGACCAGAACAGGGACGTCTCACAGCACCGTGTTGTGCTCAGAAACAATGACAACATGGAGTGTTTGCAGATGTACACTGCAGCAGTAACATACAGATTGATCGTGTGACAAAGGTAAAATCATATTTGTCATTTCTTTCATCAGCAGTCAGGAATAGTTCTCCAGGCTCCTTGGATGTTTCTGCCTTTCTGTTCTCTGACCAGATGATCCCGAACTGCTTCAATATTGCAGAGGTCTGGGCTCTGGGGAGGATTCATCGCTCCATCAGACCCGTTGTCACTTATTTTCAGTCCAGTCCTTGTGTCATGTGGCATACCTCAGCCTTTTCCCTTCCTTGAGAACGGCTTCCTGACAACCACCCCTCCATGGAGACCATTTCTGATGAGCAAACAGTAGATGGATCAACTAAAGGTGTTTTGTCATAACAGCTTGGATTTGTCCTAAACCAAGGTGTTAAAACAAAACACATTCCTCTTAAAAAGGTCAGGTACAAAGACTGGACTGAAAATGAGTGAAAAAGCAGAAAATGTCCAAAAAAAAACCCCAGCTTTGACAGACCTTCCTTCAGAAAGCCCGAAGAAATATCGCTCAAGACAACTTTAAAGATACAAGAAAGCCTGGCTGCTTGAAAGACAAAATATAAAAAACGAGGGATGGCTTGAGATTTTTGCACAGAGCTGTACATTACTGTCCACCTTTACTCCAGCTGAATTGTTACAGAACAGACTGCAGCACGACTAGGTATGAAACTATAATGTGGCAAAGAATGTTCGGCATGTTTCAGGTTCATTTAGGTCATTTGGCCGAGGCACTGTGCAGAAACTAGGTGATGGACCTGTAGGTCTGTGGCATACAGACCATAATTCTTGCCTTGATTTTGGCAACATAAAAACATCTTAACTGTGCTATTTCACAGTAATAAACAATATAATTGCATTCATTGCCCATTTCAAATGTCAAGACGACATTTAATGATTTATTTTCCTTGTTTTTTAAGTTCATATTTTGGAAAAGTGAAATGGAGAAGTAGGAATTGTGGATAAAATATAAAGCAAAAAACAAGTAAAAAGAGTACAAAAGTGACCAAAACAAAGAGAAAAAAAACATACAAATACATGTATTTGTAATATTTAATGTTACAATCCAAATTTGTAAAAAATACCCAAATAAAAATAAGCTATGGATTCCTTGCTGAAGGACATTTCTATTCTAGTATTTCACCAGGTAAAGTAATCAATAAACGTCTCCACATGAATCATAAAACCCTCGTAGAGAGCTCCCGAATTACAAAAGTTTATAATAGCTGCCAACATGTTGTCTTGGGGTGTTAATTACAAATAATAATGCAGTGAAGATGGTATTTTTGGAAGCTTTTCTTTTAATGGATTACTTCTATATATGTGTGTAGTATCAATAAGTGACCTTCAATGAAAAGAATAAAGAAAAAAACAACATAGCAAACCAACTCAAAGTATTTTGTCTGTGAAGAAGTTTCCTGGTCTGATTATTGACTGTATACTGCCTAACTGTTTTAGCCAAAGCACTTGGCATACAAGAGAGAGGTAAATCATTTCAATCTCCACCAACACCAATGTTTTGAAGTTTCACAAAAGACCCTTGAGTCATGGCAGCATCTCTTTCCTGCTTTTTCCCAGTGGACACTACGCTGAAAACATCAGAACTGAGCCAAGAATAGTGTACAGCAGGCCAGGTTAATGATCCATTTCACACCAACTCCTATCTGGCAACAGTCCCACAACATGAAACAGACTGCTCTGGCAGAAACAGAAGCCTCTCATGATGAAGTTTCAATGCCAGAGCTATAAACGCTTGTGCAAAATCAATTAGTGCAACAATGGAAATGAATCTCACTGACATTTGGCAGAATACAAACAGAACTGCAGCCAAACACTGATCTAGACGGATATAGAAACTCTGCATCCAATCACAGCATGAAAACCCGTCTATCACTGGGTAGATTTGGAGAAAGGTGTGGCAAATATGTCTTTATCCCAAAGTTTAACTGTGAACCAGTCATCCTCATTCCAGCTCAGGGTGCATCGATGGTTATCAAACACAAACAATTCATATAATAAAAAGAATGCCGTTATGTAAAACACTGAGCTTCATTTATGACTAAATGAAAAGGTCTTAGAAACAGAAACACAAAAAGCTTATTTTCTTGGCCCACTTTGGGCCTCTTACTTCCAACCTGGCATGGCTTAACCAGCACAGCCTACCTGAGTATTGTTCCTGACCATGTCCAACCCTCTAAGAGCACAGTGGAGCATCTTCTGATGGCTACTTCTAGCAGGATAATGCACCATGTCACAAAGCTCATCTCCAGCATGTTCACTGTACTCCAATGGCCTCCACAGACACCACATCTCAATCCAGTAGAGCACCGATAAAGTCAACACGTCATGTCTTAGAATTTTTATTCAACTTAAGAGTTTTTCTGATGTGGGACAAAATTAAGTCAAATCTTATCTTTCCTTTGTTTTATAATGGCTTGTAAATAACATAATGTGTTACATAAAGTGTTAAACTGGTACTAACCCCAAAACACTCGACTAAACTGACTTTTCTTAAGTTTCAGGACAAAAAACAAAGCTATAAATTTCATTCTGGTGTTTATTGGTATAAAGAATTACTTCTTTTTTTTAAATTTTTTTTTCTTCTTTTGGCCTGGAAGAGACCTTTTGGCCAGCCAGGCTTGTGCAGTTGTGTAGAAACCCATTCAGAGCCTCACGAAGGATCTCAAGAAAACAGTTCACACCATAAGTTAAGCACATCTGTGACTGAGAAGTCCTCAAAATTCCTCCGCTAGGTTAAGTGGTCTAGAGTTTCATGTTTTCAAACGGAGATTCAAGCAGATATTAGATCCAAAAGGTTCACAGATCCTCCATCACTGTTTAATGAGAAGGGCTACTTTAAAAAGTAAGCGTTGTTTGTTTTAAGCTAAGAATATTTAAATATGTACATGACATATAATACAGCATAAAAGTTATTTATGAAAATTATTACAATAAAATAACTAATTAGAAGTCTTCACATCATTTTCTGCCCCTGTAAAAATAGTTTCTATAACCGTAGTTATTTTATTACGTGCACAGCTCCTAAACTAATTTAGTGTAAAATTTTTATCACCAGTGACTTCATGCTCCTGAACACAAGCTAAGTTTGGTTTAAATGAAGGCTGTGAAAGTCAAAAGCTCTTAAAGTCATATGACGGGGTGATATTAAATATCAGGTGTCACCAGCAGGTCACTGAGCCGTCAACCAATGAGATTCTCTGCCATCACCTAGTGGACAGAACCAGCCAAAGTGACAACTGACCTCCAGCTCTGTTTAAAAGCTACATTATTCATTTAGATGATTATTTAGCATTTGTAAACCAATATAGAAGTTAAAAAAAAAAAAGTAATAATTTGTAAAATCTTTCCACCATATTTGGTAGTTTAGTAGATTAATGAGGATCTGTGAAAAACAACAGTAACTTCTGCTCATCAGCTGAGTGTACAGAGCTAATGATCATATTCCAGTCTCAAATATGCAGCTTGGCCATGTATGTGTTGTCTCTTGGCAAATGTTTGATGTTCAGGCTAATTGCATCTTGCACTGACAGCTCTGTGCGACAAAATTATGCAAAAATTAACACCAATTTGTAATGACAGAGAAAAATTATCATCCAAATGTGATGATACAAATTAGACCCAACAGCATTTATCATGGAATATATACAGTAGCTTCTGCATAAAAAAAACAACTATTTAGTTCATGTTATTACTAGATCTCCAGGCTGCTGAATTATCATTAGTTGTCTATTAGAGCTGAGATGCAGCATGTTTAAACCTCCCAAAGCTCACATGTGATGCAGTGTAATCAATGAGGAGACATACCCGGGAGAACGAAGCACTGTTAGCATAGCTTGAAGTTTGTCCCTGGTCATACCTATAACACCAGTCTGGTGATCTGATTACATGTGGATGGTTAGAGATGTGGAGGATGTTATTTGTATTATCAATATTAGCAACATGAAATCACACCCGTCCTGAGTGACACCAACTCCACCAATAAGCCTCTTAAAAACAGTTGCTTGAATGTTTAAAGGCATTTACACATTTAAACTAGCTGGAGGAAATTCATTTTCCACTCAGGTGCCATTCCACCAGAAGAAGAGGAGGTGCAACAAGATGGCGGGACTGAAAGAGGCAAACCTGAAACGGTGGGAAATAAAATAGAAATAAAGTTTTCTGCTTGTTTAATCCGGCCATTTTATATACTGCTGATTGGAAACAATGATGGAGATTTTCTAATCAGTGTGATCATTATGTAAAAAATTGTGACAGGCTTCATCACAGGGTGAGTAATGAGGATGGTTCTCTTAGCAGATGGATGTGGGTCTGGTACTCACGTATTCATGTGGATTAGCAAACTGAAACAACGTAGGCTGAGTTAAATTACAAGTGGTCATGTGACAGAGCCTTCACCATAAAGCTTTGTGCATATGACATTATTTGGGCAACACTCTGTGGAGGCTGCCTTGAGTGAGTAAATGTACACATGACATCAACACCTTTTAGCACCTGTCAAAATGCAATCCATCCATATTCTGTACCACTTATTCCAATTTATGCTCACAGGAAGGCTGGAGCCTATCCCAGCTTAGCAGGCGAGAGGCGGGGTTGCCAGTCCATCGCAGGGCCAACACAGAGAGACAAACAACCCCTCACACTGTGACCAATCAAGCTAACATCATGTCTTTGGACTGTGGGAAGAAGCCGGAGTAACCGGAGAGAACCCACACATAGACAGAGGGAACATGCAAACTCTGCACAGAAAGACCACTGTTTGCACCCCTCCCCAGCCGAGGCTCAAACCAGCAACCTCCTTGCTGTGAGGCCGCGGTGCTAACCACCATACCGCCGTCAAAATGTTTTAAATAAAGTAAAGAAAACATTCTGTCCCCAGTCGTCATCAGAAACTGAATTTGCCAAACTCTGAAATGTGAAGTCCAAGCTGACGGAAGCAAAAAAAGAAATGTTCTTCTTGTTTTTTTATATTTACTTGTTATGACCTCTTTTTCCCGCCGTAATGAGGAAGTGTGATTTTTCTGAGCTCCGTCCTTCAATCTGCACTTTGTGTTTTTGTCATTGACACCAAGACTATCTGTACTTTGATGATAATGTGGAAGATATGACTCCTTTGTCAGAGTTGTCCTCACATTTTGTCCTTTGAATTGGGTCAAATGATACGGTTCTCCTTATCCCTGTGTATCAATGACACTTTTTTATTAAAGTATGGGGTTTTTCCTTCATGTTGATGGCTTGACTCTCTGCAAGCCATTGGCACAAAGTAACCTTCGTTGATGTGCCTTTGCAAGGGATAAAAAAAAGGAAAGAAAATGCATTGAATGCATCGTTCAATGCTCCAGATCTCTGTTTGGCTAGAGCACAAAATAATGCAGGTGGGGATCATTTCAAAGCGGCAAATTCTGTAAAGCAATGAGATATCCATCATGGACACAGACAGAGAGGTAGGACTTGTTCAATCTAACTGCTGTCACAGTGACAAACACTATTCATGCAAGTTTTCCAAACGGTAATGAATCAAACCTTCATAATCCAGACAAACATGGAAATGTCTGGTTTATTTCTAGGCAGGTGCATTTTGTTATGTCAGCAGAATAAAACAGACTGCAGGAGTTTAACCCTGAAAGGCAGTGAAGGGTATTTTCTTTACTTTCTATCAAACAGTCACAGTGTTCCAGATGATTCTGGGTTTTAGTTTTTCTGTGTTGTTTCTCCATCTTTTTTCACATCTCTGATAATCTTAGACCGGTTTGACTGCTACTTTTCTAGATGAGCTTCATTAAAAGGGAAACTACTGAAGGTGTTCCACATTATTAAGCAAGTCAGTTTTTCCTGCAGTGTGGGTTATAATTATCTTTCTGCAAATGAAAAGTGGGAAAAAGTGCAATGCCTTGAGAAAGGAATGAAACTGAAGCCGACTTCAGTTGAACGACTTAGATTAGCGTCGATGTGCAGCTCGCAGCAGCGGCTGCTTTACGTAGGAGAGGGAGGAATGTTTCTGATGCTCTGGGATCCCTCTGGACATGGTCTGTCCAATGTGCTGCTATATTTAACACTTGTTGCTTCTTTCAAAAGTATGGGGGCAAATTTAAAGTTGTAAACATGGAGCAGAAATTGTAAACAGATCTGCAACTCATCATGTCGCTCTGAAAAGGAGGAGGAAGAGAGGGCATGGCTGCTATGACGGTAAGGTGAAATATTCATGCTGGCACAGGAGAGCCAGACTGTTTTCATAGAAATGCTACTGTCTGATGTCACATTTCATCTGAAAAACAAAAAATATATGAATATTAGAAATGAATAATCCCATATTCCATGCGGCCCTAGTAACAGTTTCTTAAATTAAACGACTCAACATAAACGTAATCACTTCCATTACTATCCGCTCGCATCAAGCCTCTAACAGGAGATGGACGATGTCGCTTCCCTCATTTTTCTGCTTTTCTTGAGTCACCCATTCCTCACAAATCTGTGAAGTGGGCGTCCTCAAGATTACGCAAGCCTTCACTTCTCGTCTGCTGGGGTCTGGTGTCTATCAACCCATCTGCCACTTTTCCTTCAAAGGAGACATTTTTTTCTCTTTACTGACAAATCTTAGAATGAGCGAAGCTGATGGAAAGCTAATGCCTCAGAGTTTCGGAAAAAAGAAAGTAAATATCTCTGTTTAGCTCAACTTCTGTGACTGTGACTGAGTTTTACTTGCAGGGCAAAGCGAACCACACACAAAACAAAAAGTAGGTGTGATCGAGCTCGTCAGCAGAGTCTGACCTTTGCTTTCTTAACGCTGCTCATGATGTTGCCCAGATCCTCCATGTCCACCACAGACCCTGGTTTTTTCTCATCAGGTAGACCAGACTCGTCTTCATCACTGCTGGACTCCATCAGATCCACCTGAAACAGAGAGAGAGAGAAAAATAACCCACAAATTGTGGTTTTATTCAGGGTGGTGTTTATTTCCTCATGGGGATAAAGAAATAAATAAACTAGATTAAACGCTAAATAAAATAATAAAATTAAAAACAAAATGAAAATGAAAGATAAAAAAAATTATATTAAAGATAAAAAGAACATAAAAATGAAAATAATAAAGAATATTAAACTAAAAAAACAAAAGAAAAGTCATTTGATTCGATTTGATTTTAAAGTTAAATAAAATTGATGTTTAAGCCGGGAGCACTGGGAGCACTGGGATGACTGGGATGACTGGGATGACTGGGATGACTGGGAGCAGGATGAAACGAACGGTAAAAATGCATCAACCCCGATGGCCCCATCGTCCCGGTTGTCGGCTCCTCTGGGTGAGCATCCGGCTGAATGTCAGCTCTTCTGAGCGTTGCACACAGAGGGACGGGAGTCTCAGTAACAGCTCCATCAGAGATGTCCGCTACCATGACAACTCATCATCTGTCTGTGCTGACATTTAAATGAAAACTCAGTGTGTGAACATATTAAATGGAAAGCTGTGAAATGTGTAATTTCAAGAAACTAATAAAAGAAATGTGGATTTTCATATTTTGGCAAGATGGTCATCAGTCACTGAAAAACATTTCAGGCTCATAACTTTATAGAAGGTCATAAAACTGAGACTCTTCTAAGGCTGGATATCTGAAGAGCCCGTATAACGTCAAATTCCCTTTATGCTGGGAAAGACTGCGGGCTAATAGTTCAATGAAAGATGAATATATCTCAATATAAAGTTTGGAAGAAATCATTTATTTTTCTATGGTGCATAACATAAAATATCTGGAAAGATCTATATGAGGGACAAGACCAAAAACTCATTTTTAGTGGCCTTGAACTTCAGGGCCTGAGGCAGCACCACGCGAGGAACAGACACGAGTGGAAATCCCAATTTGAGCTCATTTAAAGTGGGAAGCTGCTCTGTGCTCTGAACATAAAAACCTGAGGAATCATCTAGCTCGTTGCAGTTAGAATCCGGCATCCAGCTGTAAAAGTACCGTGAACGATGAATCCACAGCGGTGGAGCGACGCGTGCTGCCATCCAAACCTCACTCTTCATTATTTGATAACAGCATGACTCTGATATAAACAAGTCCAGGCGCTGAACCGACTAACCTGCAGCTCAGTTCAGACCTGCAACCCGTCTGGTACATTATGACAAAAAAACATAGAATACTAATACAAAAAATTAAATGAATAAAATATACTTTTAAAAGAACACCAAATGCTATTAACTTGGTTGTTTCTGTAGCATTTTAAATTAAATGTAGAGTTAAAGGGATCTTCTCTAAATCCACATTTTACACAATCTACCAACTTCTTGGGAATCTACGTTTGTATTTACTATTACTTTTCCTCATGTGTATTCAGCATCGGGCAGACAAGGCCGGAGTCCTAACAGCCCAAACAGAATATTAGATGCGTCAAGATAAGGTTGACCATCCAGTGATTACCACTGGGTTTGTTTCTGGTTTACCTGAGCGGCCACTCACACTGGGATCTGTTCCTTAAGGAGAGAAGTAGGAGTGACTCACAGGTATATGTTTTTGTAAATTTGCCCATGGACACTCAGCAGGGTGAGAGCAGGCTATCGATGATGCAATGATGATTATCGCACCCTGTTAGCAACCTGCCATTACCTCTGAGTTGCTATCATGTGAAGCGACCTTCTCCTCCTCGTCCCGTCCGTCTTTCTTCTTGTTCTTGCAGGAACCTCCGTTCTTACAGTTCCCGCTGCAGCTCTTCTTCTCTCCCTTTGCCAGAGTCTGGATGCGACTCAGGAATTTGACCTTCCAGGCCTGGAAGTCCGCTTGGATGCTACCGTTACGGCTCTTCACCACGTTGCAGTCGCCCTCCGCCCTGGTCATGATGCGCTCTGCGCTCAGCATCCACAGCCATTTGTCCACGTTTTTACCCACCTGGAGAGAAACAGGGCGCAGGAGGTTTAGCTGAATAAAGTGGAACTAAAGACGTGATGTCAACCTGCACTGAACGGTCGATGTATCGCCATGGAAACCATTACTTACCGTGTTATAGTGACCGACGTACACAGAGTTGCCGAGACCAAACACTGCGTATCTGAGACCTTTCAGGTAGGATTTCCCGTATCTGAAATCGGTGGACGCCTCTTCCAGCCACTTGCAGAACCAGTCAGCGCTCTCTGTGGGCTGTCCATCGGTGTAGGTGGCCACCAGAAACACGCAGACCGACTTACTGACACACTGAACGGAAACACAAGCCGGTGAAACGATAAAGAAAACATTTCTGGGACTGCGGTGTCTTTTTTTTGGGTTAGATCAACAAAAAAAGAGAAACAAGAGAAAACAAAACGTACTGGAGAACCACAAACTTCCTGCTCCTGCAGCATGTCCATCTAAGTCAGTGCAGATTGTTTTTCCAAGTAACAAACATTGTTTCTTCTCTTACGGCTGAACCATGACTCAGCGTGCAACGAGCCTGCGGTTTTCTAACGCCGTCCTGTTGCTTAAATAGGTATTATTCTCTCTGCAGTGTGTTCTTATGCAGCTCCCAGTGCAGCGCACGGGGCCTTTGCCCCTGAACAAAAATAAAAGAATAAAAAACACTGATGGAGATAATCCATCTCTCTTCAGCCGAGCAGGAACAGAAGAATCAGGCCAGTGCACAAAAAAGAAAAAACCTGACTTGCAATATAACTCTACCCATTTGCTGTCATGGCCGCAACATAAACCAGATGTCATTTATTTCACTTTGATTCATTCTGTTCCTGTTGAGCCTGCGTGCTCACGCTTGCCTGCTCTCCCCGGGCCAAACACACTAATCTGTTATTACAGAGTAAACATGCTGCAGTTAGCAGACAGACTAACTAGTCATTTAGTTCATACAATGTCTAAATTCAGACATACGGCCGTGAGGAACGGGCTCTGCAGTTGCTCCTCTTGTTTATATCATCACTAAACACAACGCTTCCATTTTTTCCTCTCATTCAATAAAAACAAAACACTTCTTCTTTAATTTGTTACCTCCTCGGCGAGTCGATCGTCCGGATCGTAGTCTTTCATGTCGATCACCTCGGCTGGAATTCCCAAACTCTTCACCTCCTCTGACACTTCTTTTGCAAAACCCTGAACAAAGACTTTCAGTCAGTTTTAATCAGACGTCTCACAACCAGAGGCTCAAGATGTATAAAAAGCTGCTCGGTTCCTTCCAGCTTTGATTTAATCAACCATGCAACGTTTGCTATAAATCCTAAAATGTTGCTTTTGCGAAGCTGTAGATAACCAGGTACAGTGGTACGACTTTTGGGTCATTTTCACTTGAAATGGTCAGATTTTGGAGGCACTGTGCTGCAGATAGAATTCATTTTAATGCAGACACTTCTCTCCTTGTGTTTAGTATTCTGTCTACATATCGTATTCTGTCTACATATTGTATTCACCCCTTATTTATCTAAATTTCACTTCCAATTGGCGAAACTTTAATCTTTTAAAGTGGTCTTGATCAATAGTTCTCTGGGTTTTCTGAAGGTCTTTCAATGTTTTTCCTTTAGGAATTTTCTGCTTTTTGACTCATTTTCAGTCCAGTCGTTGTACCTGAGCATTTTCAGAGGGATTTGTTGTTTTGTTTGTTAAAGAAACTGATTGAATAAGCTTTTTTTCTTCTCAGGTCCCCCAACCTAACTCACAGGATAAAGCGGTGTTGGGTCAACACTTAGCAAAGAACCAATTTTGAATATGATGTTTAAGCTCTTCCTTACAGGTAGTCTGTCTCCAAGACACATCATTTGTTCTGATTATCCTTCTTTATCGTCAACAAAAATATGCCAAAGATAGCACAGTTTGGAAGGAAATAGCAGGTGATTCCCAAAGAAAAGCTGGCATATATCAGCATGGAGTGCAGAAACCGAATGGCTGTCAAGGAGCCAGAAGGGAAACAGGGAGAAAAGGCTGAGGTCAACCACATGACACAAGAACTGGATTGACGTCAACATTATTGAAGCAGTGTGGGAATCATCTGGTCAGAGAACAGAACAAAAAGGCAGAAAACATCCAAGGAAGAGCTTTGGAAAGTCTGGAGAACAATCCCTGAAGACTACTTGAAGAGAAGACATAGAGGGAGGGAGGTTGTCTGAGAGGGTTGAAGAACAAATATTCACTTTCACTTGATTTTTGCCATTTGTTAATGCCTTTTACTACCTTTTAATGCTTTATTTGCACCATCTGCTATCAACAACAACACTGTCATGGTGATCCGTGTAGTTTTTCTTGGCAACATATCAAAGGTAAAGGGTTTCTCAAGACTTTTGCACAGTGCTGCAACTGAGCCGGATAAAATACGTCCAGTTCAAGTAGCTGTATTAATCTATGCATAATATTGCATCATCACGTTTGTTTCTTTACATTTCCAGCAGATATTTGTACCTTTGCTGTTCCAGTTTGCGAACCATAGAAGATTTTAACTCCTGACAGATGAACTTGAGCATCTTTATCAGAGCAGTCCTTGATCTTTGCAGCTTTGTGCCCCCACAAGCCGGCAGTCTCTGGAAAGCTTTTCTATAAGCAGGATAAGGCTCAAAGTTAATGCAAAAACACACAGAAGTAGGTATGGTGAAGTAGGCAAATGCAAAACTTTAAAAAGTCTGTCAACAATGGGGGGGGGGGGGGGGGGGGGCACAAACCCCAAAAACCCATTCCCAGGTTGTTTTCCCCAAAAAAAAAAAAAAAAAAAAAAAACATCCAACAAAATTGGGGCCAAAAAAGGGGGGT
>JBBBVU010000009.1:28652880-28662900 GCA_037177055.1 Atherinosoma microstoma
ATCCATCCATCCATCCATCCATCCATCCATCCATCCATCCATCCATCCATCCATCCATCCATCCTTCCATCCATCCAAGGTTTATAATCACATTTAGTGGAAGGCAGCAGGCAATTTATTTTGAAAATATAATTATTACACGTATTGTCAAAGCTTTTGTTCTCTACTGTAATAATTATTACAGATGTGTTTCTATCATTCAGTATGATTTTCTGGTTTTAAAAGTGATACTATGTAATGATTTCACCTAAATATTCAAGTTAAAAACAAGAAGCATAAAGGTGGAATTAATGTTTCTGTGTCCTCCACATCCATATCAGACAGAACTGATCTCATTAGTTTGAAAACCTTATTGGTACTAACATCCATCTTTAAAACCTTTGCTGTGTTTATGCAGAAAGTCACTGTGACAAACAAAAGAACAGGTTAACAAGTGGAGAAATATGTTGTTTTTAACATCATAATTTTTTATGTTTCCTGTCACATCTGAGCGATCTCACTGCCACATCTCTGTTTTACAGCCTGATAACATGAGAAAACAACATGTTTATCAGGCTGGCAGGACCGTGAACGAACATCAACATTTCAATAAAAAACAACTTTCTAAAGCAAAGGGAATTTTGTATTCTTTAGATTCTGAGGGGAATATTTGCATCAACAGTAGCTTAAATTTTTGTGATGCATTCATAGTTTTTATGGAATTTCTAAATTATTTCCAATTCTATGTCAATAACGGTCATAAATAAATTGTTGAGTCATCAGCAGTGGTTGAAAATCCTATTAATCGGTTGAGAACTCATCTACTTGTAACTATAGAACCAAGAAAAGACCTCTCATTGCTCCTGGTTTTAGCCTCTTTGCATTGGTTCCCAGAATGTTTTAGAATTGATTTTAATTTTAAGAGCTTAAAATTGACTTTTACGCCTTTTGTGGCGTTTCACAACCATATAAACCAGTACGAAGACTGAGATCATCACTCAGAGGACTTTTACTCGTTCCAGAGATTTGGTTTAAGACCAAGCGTGACCATAAGTTCATCTTTTTCTTCTTTCAAACATCATTAGAAAAAAACATGTAGAGATTTTCCACCCATGGAGACAGAGCTCCACTAGGTGGCAGTGTCTGCCAAAAGTTTGTTTCCATCAAAACAATATTTTATGCAACAAAATATGTTTCCAGATGTTAAAAGATATATATCAGATAAACATTTTATAATCATCCATCTATTGTTTATAATCTCTCATTCTAATGCAGAGTACCATGCAATTTACAATCTGGTTTTCCAAATGTAATTAGTAAATGTGGGCATCTTACTTAACTCTAATATTCATAATCATGTTTTTAGTTTGTACCATTCGGTGTGATTTCATGGTTATGATTTAAAAGTGCTACTAAGTAGTTAAGTAGTAGACCAAAGTTTGATTTAATACCTTTTAAAGTATTCAAAGGTGGAATTAATCTCTCCATGTGTTCTCCACATCCATATCAGAGAGAAATAATCTCATTGATACTAACATCCATCTTTAAACTTTTGCTGTATTTATGGAGAAAGTCACTGTGTAGACAGACAAGAAAGAGCAGGTTAACAAGTGGAAAAATGAGGTTTTTTTTTTTACATCATAATCTTCTTATATGTTTCCTGTCATATCTGAGTAACCTCACTTCCTTCTCTGTGCTTTACAGCCTGATAACATGAGAAAACAACATGTTTAGCAGGCTGGCGGGACTGTGAATTAACATCAACATTTCATGAAAAGTAATGTAACCAAAGCAAAGTGAATGTTTTACTTTTTAGATTCTGAGGGAAAAATTCATATTAACAATAGTTTACATTTTTGTGAGACATTAATAGTCTTTGTATTCTTCATGCTTTGCAAAACACTTTAGCCAACTCGACTGTGAGTTCCTGAGTCACCACTTTTGTTCTGTGTAAAGTGATCTGGTAAGTACCTGAAAAACAGGTTTTCACCTTGTTTGGTTTTAAAGACTCACAGTGGCACCTCTTTCTTTACGTCAAATAAACAAGTACTATCACAGGGAAATTTCACAATGTAATGTCATTTATTAAGAAAAGATAATATCAAAAAGATTAATAGTGTTCTTGGAAAACACATTTTTCCCCACTTAAACCAATATTTCAAAAAAAAAAAAAACACAGGTAAAACACACATGTATCATGTAATACAGACAAATGTTGATCATCATGAGTAATACAAGCTCAGACTGCAGGGGTCTTCATTCAAAGTGTGATTATATGATAAAGATAAAGTGCAATAAAGTTATTTGCTTCCTTGTAAGTTGTAAGTATGTGTGTGTGTGTGTCCTCCTTCATTATGTTTCTCAGCAGCTGATCACTGCCAATATGTTTTACTTCCTCTGGACAGCAACAATCCTCCCAGTTTCCACCTGTCCCGTTGACACAAGCTCAGATGTATGTCTTTGTCGGTGTAGTAGACCGGTATGACTCTCCTTTACTGTTTCCTCCAGACTTGTTTATGAGGTATTTCACAGAAGGGCTGATTTCTTCCTTCGGGGGACAGCTGGTACACAGAAGCCCCCCTCCCAAGAGTAGCAGCGCTGCAGCTCCGAAGCCAATGTACAGAGAAGCTCCGATCTCTCTTTTCTGTGATTCAAAGACCATAGGGTTGTAGAAGTCCCGGATAATAATGCTGGCTGTCCAGGAAACGGGGATGAGGCAGAGGATCCCGCAGATGATCAGCACCACACCTGCTCCCACTGAGGCCTTCGCCTTGTTCGTCTCATCTGGAATGAAGTTAGTGCACTTTCCACCAATGAAAGCAATGAGAAGTCCTGCGATGCCTGTGATGATGGAGACCACCACCAGAGCACGGGCCCCCTGGAGGTCTGTGCTCAAAGCCAGCATGGAGTCGTAGACCTTACACTGCATTTGGCCAGTGCTCTGTACCACACAGCTCATCCAGATGCCCTCCCACATGGTCTGCGATGTCACTATGTTGTTGCCAATGAAAGCTGTGACCCGCCACATGGGTGTGGCACAGACAACGATCACCCCAATCCAGCCAAAAAGGGCCAGGGCGCAACCTACAATCTGTATCCCCATGGAAGCCATCGTTGTGTCTCTCTGAGAGTCTCTGAGAAATTACTGATCAGGTGTAAATGTGCATCTGAAGCAGCAGAATAATGGGAGGTGTGAAAGCCAAGCTGTGCAGGAAACATTAGAAGGGCTGCCAAACAATTCCAGCCATGCGAGTTTTGTTGTATGTCAAGACAATTAAGTTTGGGGTTTCAGTAATTCTTCAGGGTAAAGATGAATGCTGTCTTTGCCTGAGGTGTTCCTAGAATACTTTCAGCAAAACTGCATGCAGTTGAAAATGTGTTAACTCACAAATGTGTAAAGTTTGATTGTTGGTTGACTGAAGCACAGAGTTTCTGACAGCATGAAGAGTATCAGTTTAATAAAAGGAAGGGACACAAGTTTGTAAAGAACAGCAAGGCAGTATGATCTGAATGGATGTAAAACTTGAACACAACAGTTTCACCAACATATTTTGGCATGTTGCCTTCGTGTAGTCACTAAAACAGGGGTCACCAACTCCAGTCCTGGAGGGCTACCGTCCTTCAGGTTTTAGGTGTTTAGATGTTTCTCTGCTGCAACACACCTGACTCAAATGAAATGGTTCTCCAACAGCTTGTTGTTGAGTTCTGCACAAGACTCTTAATGACCCATTATAGCTAGAGTATGTAATGTTGGAGAGCTAGCAAGATTTGAAAGTGGCACCTCCTCTAAGCTCCTCCCCTTCCCATCAATGCTCCTTCAAAGGCGCCCCCCCCCAATTCGGACAAAATGGCAGGGATTGGTCAGAGTTTTTGCAAGTCTGCAGCTCTCACAGAGGTCTGACTTTTTTTGTTCCTTTTTATGAATACATAATGTATTGACTACTCTCAGGATGAAAGGACCATTTAACCCAGTATAACAATAAGTGTTTCTGAACAGGATTACCAACTATAGGTTTAATTTGAGTCAGGTGTGTTACAGCAGGGAAACATGTAATACAGGGATCACCAACACCGGAACTCTTGGACCAGTGTCCTCCAGGTTTTAGATGTTTCGATGTTTTCCTGTTGCAGCCAATGACTGTAAAACATATGGACAGACCTTCCGTCACATGACCCATAGGTTTCTGAAGAGCTGAATTGAGGATTGTTGGGCGATTCTCACCGTCGCCATCTTGGTGTGTCACAAGTCTCGTCACTCCCGGAAAATACAAAAATGGGTGAAGAGGTGGCGCTGAGAGGGGGCCTGTGAGCGTGGGGAGGGATGATTGACACCCATCAAACTCTGAGCTGCCTGTAGCTACGAGCTAACATAGCTAACCCAGAGCTAACGGGAGCTAACCAGCTAACGGAGGTAGGTGGACTAAAGCTAAGGCACACTGTTAGCCGGCTATAAACCGCAGTTGTGCTACCCTCTGCCTCCTTGCCCCCTGATATCTGACACCTGTCAATCAAAAGGACACTCCCCTAATTATGAAGAATTTCAAGATTAAATAACATGTAAACGGATGAGTTATAAATAAATTCACTTCCTCCACAGTTGTCACGAAGGTAAACTTGTTCTATTAAACCTAAAATGGTGTTTTGTACCAGGCTGTAAACATGTATATTTCTGCTGTGAAGTTGGCCTTTTTAACAAGGGAGTCTATGAGGATTGACTCCCGGAGCCAACCCCCATTGAATGAGGGGTGAATTGCAATTTTTGGCATGTCATAGACTGAACACACCTGATTCAAATTAATGGGTCATTAAGAGAATTGTGCAGAACTTGACAAGCTTTTGGATATCCACTTAATTGGAATCAGGTGTGCTGCATTAGGGAAACATCTAAAACCTGAAGGACTTTTGCCCAAGAGGTTCGGAGTCCTGATCTAAAACCTGCAGAACTGTAGCCCTCGCGGACCAGAGTTGGTGACCCCTGCAGTAAAATATTCCACAAATCAACCCCCTCCAATTAAAAAACAAGTTTTTAACCTTATCATTTCATGTGTTTTGAACAACATGGTCTCCCATTGCCCTCAGGAGATGTTTGGCCATGATTAGTGATTAGAAAGTTTCTCTAGATGCCTCAGTGGCTACTCAGGTTTAGGGATGCCTGTGGTCCAAAATGGGAGAAATTTGAAGGATTAGGATGCTGAGGAAGCAGTGGCTCTAAGCCAACAACAACACAGATTTGATATTGTTGAAAGTAGTTTGCTTTGCTGCTGGCAGATGGGGCCAAACTGGCATATTCATAGATCCCCATGTAATGAGATAAATTAACATGCAAACCATTCTAAGTCCATGCGTTATTTATTTATTTATTTATTTTGACAAAACCTCATAAATCTATACTGAGGAACACATACATTTTTAGGGGGTTCCAAAAGTCGAACTTTTATTCAGGTTGGTCAAAACAGAATAAAACAACAAAACAAGGAGACCGACCAAGTCACGCCCAAACACATGTCCTTGTTATTGTACGTTCATGATGATTTGCCTAAAATTCAAAAGCTAAAGCTTGTAGCTCTGATTACACATGAGGCACAAAATATTAATGGCTTCTTCAATCCATTAAAGTAACCCTACATAAACACTGACATCCATTTTGCACATTCCTGGAGTGTCCCAAGGCTGAGAAACTGCACCTGACAACTTTTTTTTTTCCCAGCCCGGAGCATCATGTGACACAGAGCAGGCCCAAGCCACAAGCAAACTAAGCAACTTTAGAGTAGTCATGTGACACTGCCAACAAGAAATCATTCACTTTCATCATCAGTGAACAATATAACAGATCATCTGTATTTTTATGTCTATACACAGAAACTAAAGGTGGATTATTGCTGATATGAGGCCAATGTGGTGACCATAAATGCTTTCCTGTCTGTTTAGCTGAGAACTGGTTTCCTTACATGAGATACAGATTATCAAAGGTGACATGAGATCATTTTTTTAAACATTTTATTCTTCCTTAATAATTCAGTTTAATGTGTTTGAATATAACTGAGAAGAAAAAAGAACAAAGAAAACTAAACAAGAGAAACTTTGAGACGTTTTAGTTTGATTAGAAAATGCTCATGACCTTAAGATTTATTTCTATTTTTTAAACTTCTGCTGAACTTTATACATTTTTATGCATTGTGTGAATTGTTGATCGCCCAATTTAAAAAAAAAACTTTCAAAATGTTTTGAAAAATGTAAATATTTGTTTATCTTCCAAACTAAAAGTGCAGTTTCGTCCAATGTATTACTTATAATTTGTTGTTTCTGAATAAAAATGGACAGCAAGAAGAAAACATCTGAGAGACTCTGCAAATCGTCAGGGAGGAAAGTTTGAACAATATTGTACTTTTACTCTCTTTGAATAGAAATGCAGACACACGAAGGAGCCAATTGTAAAAACAGTATATTATTTTATCAAGGTTTTACTATTTCCTTAAAATTCAGAGAACATAAATATCACTTTTTATCTATGGTACTTACATACAGTTAGTACTTCCAGATCATTTAAGTTTCCTATAAGAAAAAGAGACTGGACCACTAACCTAATTAGGAAACAGCAGAGTAAAAGAACAAAATCCACAGACCATAACACCCTCTGAATATATATACTGTATATATTTAACATGTCATTTTGGAACATCAGCTTATCTTGTGATTAAGTTCAATTTGTTGACTGAGAGAAGTCATTTATTGATTAGTCGGTAGTGGACTACACAATGATGAACTTATTCCACTGTCAACAACAGTGACTTTGGCAAGCATTCGTTTTTTCTTGAACTGGTTTGGGGAGATTCACGCACCAGTTTCAGAAGCCAGCCAAAGAATGTGATACCAGGTTAAAAGGGACAAAAAAACAGGGTGTGTTCACACCAATCAAACATCCCCTTCTGCTACGATGACATCAACTTTGGACAAAAGGCAAATGTAATTTCCTGGAAGTCTGACTTTGGGGAACATGATTACCTGTAAACGTGTTTTTTAGATGAAAATATGTGTAGTTATAACCCAGTTTTTGGACAACAAAATGTTGTTTTGGTTGGAAAACAAAATTAGTGTCTTTCATTTAAAATACTAGAAGGTTACGGGGTCTGTTAGGTCCAGACAGATAGTTATAAAAACTAAAAAGGATGCAACATCGTCATGTGGTTTCAAAAAGGGCCATTTACGTAGGTTCAGTCTTGGTTTTGAAAAAAATCCAACATTAATGAAAGAGGAAGGACAGAGGTTGTGAACACGAGTGGATTTTCTTGAGATAAAAGTCTTTTCTGAACCACATTATGTATGTGGGAGCAATGGATTATTACCATAGTGGCCTTTGGCTTGCCAGTCATTTGAGAGCATTGTTACAATAAATGACTCATTTACTTTCATTTATCTTCACAAAGTATAATAAATATAATTTATATAGTTTGCTCATTTGTTAGCGGGATTACTTATAAAGTAATGTATGGGTCTGAATGAACATTTTGCTGGAAATGACCCAACATAGAGGTGAAGTGGAGTTAAACAACTGTTTATATGCTTTTGTTTTTACAATTAAGTGAGTATCTTGTGTCAAAAATCATTCCAGACTCTGTTACTGGAAAAAAGGAACAAGTATTAAAGTGTAAAGGTCCCTTTTCTCATTAAAAGATTTAAAACAAACAAATAAATTAAGTATTATTTTTCTTATTGTTCAAATACTATCTTCAAATAACATATCTGTGAGCCACAGCATTATAGAGTAACATGTTTTCATCATGAAGGGTGTGGCCGATGTGTGTGTTACTCACACACTGACCTGCTGACTTAAATACTTCAACAAGAACACTTTGCAGTGACAAAAACGGTAATTTATTGTTTTTATTTGAAAATAAACAATTGCTTTTTTGGTGTGTGTAAATGTTGGTGGTATATGGCTTGTATCGATACTTGTTGAAACCATCACAAACCAACTTTCACTGCAGTTTACGCGGTAAAACTGGGTGAACCGGTTTGAACAGAGCCTGATGAGCTCGATGAGTTAGATGTTTTTCTGTGGAGTTTGTTATTTTACAGCTCTGCTCCACCTGTTTGAATTTTCAACCAGCAACGTTGCTTTTTCTTCTTCTTCTTTTTTTTCTGTATTAAATAAGACTTCATTTGAGTCTGACCAAAGTTTGAAAATGGTCCCATTGTTGGCTTATTTTACTGTTATATATGACAACCACTTCTGCCACTTTGCTTTTATAAATATATAGAAAAGATTTTTAATTGACCTGAATTAAATTTTTACATAATTTATATTAACTGTCACCTTTTCAAATTAAAGTATTCATGTAAAACCAGAAAAAGACTCAAGCAGAAATTACACAGTTTAAATGTTTTTATTACAAATCAGCAATTTTCAGTAAACAAAATTAATTATTTGATACTTTCACTTATATGATGTGTGTAACATATGTCATATAACAAATGTACAATATTCCACTGGTACTGTACACACTTCCTTCCATCATAGAACATGTTAAATTTCCCAGCAGATATTCAAAGAATAAACAAGGTTCATATCAAACAGCTCTCATTTCACTCCAGGATTTATGAAGACTTTTCTGTCTTTGTGACAATTCACGCCACATCTTCGTGCTGTTTCTTGTAACTTAAGAAACACTCGCTCCATGTCCAACAAGGGATTCTCAGTTCCTCAGAAGAATCTTATTTTACAGTCTGTCTCAGTCATTCAACCCGTGGTGCCGTCAGAAACTTCAGAATATTAGAATAATTTAGTCTTTCTCAGCAGGATGGAGCTCTCAGACGTAGGCCCGACTGGTGGCTCTGGAACTGGCACCAGCGTACTTAACTGGATACTCTGGACTCTCCTTGGGAGGACATGAGCTGCACAGGAGGGCACCACCCAAGATGAGAAGTGCAGCCGTGCCCCAGCCAATATAGAGTGCAGCTCCCAGCTCTCTCCTCTGGGCGTTGGTCATGATGGGGTTGTAGAAATCCCTGATGATGGTGTTGGCAGACCAGCACACAGGGATGAGAATAAGAACACCAGCGCAGATGAAGATAACTCCAGCAGCAACGGCCACTCTTGCTTTGGACCTTGTCTCCTCGATAAAGTTGGTGCACTTTCCCCCAGCGATACCCAGGATGATCCCAAAAGCAGCAACAATAATGGCGACGACCACAAGAGCCCTGGCAGCCTGGAGATCCTGAGGTAGCGCTAGCAGAGAATCATAGATCTTGCATTGCATCTGACCTGTACTCTGCGTCACACAGTTCATCCACAAGCCTTCCCAGATGACCTGCGCTGTCACAATGTTGGCTCCAATGAAGGCTGTCACCTTCCACATAGGCAGGGCACAAACAATGATGGTCCCCAAGAATCCAATGATGGAGAGGGCAAAGCCCAGCATCTGTCGTCCCATAGACACCATGATGAGGTTCGGGTCCCTCGAAGATGATTGAAGCAGAGGAGTCAAAGAAGCAAAGTAGCTTTGCTCGTAAAGTTGAATGAAGGCTGTTGCAGATTTCCTTCAGTTATAAGGATGTTTCTCTTGATAGGTGGAGCCAAAACATCCTTCCCTCCAACCTGAAACCAGTGTGTGCAGTGATGTAGTTGTCCAACCAGATTCTTCACATTGTCCCAAAGTGGATGAGGTGTAGTTTCGACGAGATGAGCATCAGCCTGAGATTAACTCTGTAAATTAGGTCTTTGAAAGAGGTGTTGGATTCCTCATTCAAACAATGCTCTGCCTGTAGCCAGCTGCTGATTGGACAGGTTACTGGGACGTCATGTCCAGAACTGGTTTAAAGTTTTTTTTTAAAGAAAATAAAAAAAACAGGAACATGTACAGGAGTTTTGCCGGAAGTCAAAACCATTCCCCATTTATGGTGCAATTCTTATTTTTTTCTCTCATTTTGCACAGTCATCAACTTAACACTATTTTATTTTATTTTATTTTATTTTATTTTATCTTATCTTATCTTATTTTATCTCATTTTACTTTTTCTTATCTTATTTAATTTAATTTAATT
>JBBBVU010000009.1:28670295-28684441 GCA_037177055.1 Atherinosoma microstoma
ATGTATGTATGTATGTATGTATGTATGTATGTATGTATGTATGTATGTATGTGTGTATGTATGTATGTATGTATGTACGTACAACTACAAGCACACAAAACAGCAAATCTGATGTTGATAGAAAAAGTATTTATTTACAATTTCAGACAGTAAAGGAAATGTAAATGAAATGATATGTAATAGGATACAAATGACTGAAATAATTGAGGATAATAAAAATGCATAGCAAATAAGAAAACAGTATTAATCAGGAACATACAATGTCTTCCCGGTGTATGAGATATCACATCACTCCCAGAGATCAAACATTTGTGTTGCAATCAACGTCTTTTTTTTGGGTGTGGTTCATGCTTTTTGTTGATGAAAGAATCCTGAAGGGCAGTAACGGTTGCATGAAAAACCGAACACTGGGCACATTAAGATAACAGTAAAAATGTTGAATCATGAATTCATTTCATGGACCAAAAAGTATTTACATCAAGTCTTTTCTCTGTCTCTGTGCCTTCTCGTGTAGCTTCTTTCTCCTCAGACATAGTCCTTGGGTGCAGATGAACGGGGAGCTGTGTATTTGGCAGAGAATTCATCTTTGGGAGGGCAGTTGGCACAGAGGAATCCACCACCGATGATGAGAAGGGCGGAGGCCCCCCAGCCGATGAAGAGTGCTGCTCCCAGCTCCCTCTTTTGTGGCCCACCAAGAATTGGGTCGTAGAAGTTCCTTATGATGTCATGTGCTGTCCAGCAAACGGGGACAAGGCACAGAACACCAGCGATAATGAACATGACACCAGCTGCTATGCAGATCTTGGCTTTGGAGCTCTCATCCTCTACACAGTTGGTGCACTTGCCGCCTGCGACGGCCAAAAGGACGGCAAAGATGCCGACCAGGATAGAGATGATGGTCAGGGCACGGGCTGCCTGGAGATCCTGAGAAAGGGCCAGCATGGAGTCATAAACCTTGCACTGCATCTGGCCTGTGCTTTGGACCACACAGGTCATCCAAATGCCTTCCCATGTCGTCTGCGCCGTGACGATGTTCTGGCCCACAAAGGCTGTCACTCTCCACTGGGGTATTGCACAGACAACAATTGTCCCAACCCAGCCAATAATGCCCAGGGCAATGCCCAAAATCTGAAGTCCAGCTGAAGCCATGTCTGAAAGTTTCTTGCAGTTTTCCAAAAAATAGGTCCAAAAAGTCTGTCTTTGGAAGTCTTGCTTGAGAGATCCCCAAGAGTAAATGTTCACGGAAGGCTGGAGTGGGTCTTTTATATGTTTAACCAGGAGGGAGTTGACACATGCTGACTAACTGTCACACAAGATCAGTGACGTGAGTCCTGCAACCCCCTCCCCCCTACAGAACCAGGCATGTGTCATCATGTCAGCTTTTGTCTTGGCCAGGTAAATTATTCAGAAATAGTTCAGGTGCAAATGGCACACGGTGACTCACATGTACTAAGCTAAACTGAAAAAAGGCAGTTTTAGCTATTGAGTAGCAGTTTCTGTTCCATTTTTTCTTCCATGTTATGAGTTGTGGTAACAGTGATCAGCAAATTATCAGATCCTAAAAGTTCAGAACATCAGCCAATGAAAACTAGATCTTTTTAAAGATTGTTGTGCCCAGACACCGAAAGAAAATGTTGTATATGTACTGAAAATTGAATGTTAGAGAGTGAATTTAACCAAGTGACAACACAATTTTCAAATGTAGAGTCAATATATATTATTCTTGAATAAAAGAATTATATAAGATTTGGTCAATACCCTTAAATCAAAATAGCTTCTCTTGATGTCATAAGCTCAGGATATTGTTCAAAAACTGTACTTAATGATAAAACAAAGCCCCTTAGTGAAGCCATGAACGACAGGATGCAACTTTATGGTTTGTGGGTAAATAGTCGAGCCTTTCTGATTATTCATATTACACAAGCCTTCTTTTTGTGCCCACACATGTCGAAACTCACATTGATTATACTGTTTGAAAAAGACTTTCTAACAGGAAAGCAGTGACAAAGACATGAAAATGTTTCCAGATTAGTAAAAATAAATAAATAAAAGACAACAAGGAGGAAAAGAATATTTCTCCTCCTTTTTCCCCCACAAATATATTATTCCAGAGACAAGAAGAAGCACTTTGTAAGACCATACAAGAAAAGAAAAAAAGCTGACCTTGAAGTGATGTCAGTCCTTAAAAGATGAAAAGCTGCAGCAGGGTGGTACAGCTTGTCCTGGGAGAGAACGTGCAACTCTGCAGTCAACAGCTGAATTATCAATAGTTTCTCCACAGAAGTGAGAAGACATCAGGAGGGAGATGTTGAGGAAATAGCAAACACTATGCTACGGGATTCCAGTTGTTAGACTGTTGCAAAAAAAGGGAACAGAAAGGGGGCAAAAGGAGGTAGAGAGGGAATCAGATGGTTTCAGAAATGAATGGAGGCAGTGTTTAGGAGCCAAAACTACCGTTAGGACTATAATACCTCTATTTTATCCAAGATAGGATCATTAAAGCTACTTGAGCCTGGCTATGGATATTAGGTTCCTCACATAAGGAGGCGGGGAGGAATTTCCACAATTAAGACTCTGAGGAGAGATGGATTCAGGCTGAGATTAGTCCTGTAGAGCTACTTAGAGAGGGCGCAATCACCTGCTGCACATTGATGTAAAAACCTCACTTAATCAATAAAGTGACTTTAACTTACATTTATGAACTTAAATTTAAAAAGGAAACTGGAGTCATGTGATTAGATGTATGAAACAGGCTGGGTTTGATAAGGTAAAGAACAAACTGTCAAACAGATAATTGTACATTCACTCCAGAGTAACCGGCATGCAACTCTGCAGAAGAGAACAGTACAAATTCTGCTGCAGCGACTAAAAGATTTGACGCGTAGAGCCGTGAGAAAATGCCAGAGGGCGTTGAAGTGACAAGCAACAACAAGCAGTCAGAGGCAAGCCCAGTTTTTGGTATAACGGCTGCCTGAAGTCACTCAGGTGTCCTACCCTTCAGTTAACCTGGTTTGGATATCATGCATAACAGGGAAAGGTTGGAAATACCTGCAGTGGAGACAAGAGTTCATTTTATCATGAACAGAATCAATAAATGTGTTTTGATAAAAATGATTCTCAGTATTTCATTTGGATTCTGTTAGTGAATAATTTAATGATCTTTGTTTGAATTAAACTTTTTATTTTAGCCACTTATAGTCATTTATGACAGACCATGTGGAAAAGAACTGAAAATTAGGAAAAGTACTTCCAGCTCTTTGTTGCTATGGAGATTTATTTACACAGTCTGGGTTGAAAAAAAAAAGAGAGAGAGAAAAGAAAACAAAGTTTCACGTATCCAGGGGAAAAGTATGTGTGATGTCATCACAGAGAGCCCTGTGGCCATTTCTCAGACAGAGTCATAGTTTCAGTGGTCTATTTATGTATTGTAAATAAAACCGTGATCCTGGACATGACTCATGATAACATGGCACAATCTTAAACATGGAGTTTTCCAAAAGTTGTAGATGGGATGAAATATCAGAGATGATGTAGCCATGACAACATCAAGGGTTTGAAAAAGCTCGACAATAAACACCAACAACAAAAACTCAGTATTGATATAGATTTTTAAAGTGAGATAGTTTAGAGACAGTTTGTGTTTTGGCCTGGGGAAGTGTCAACTCAGGTTGGATTGAAAAGGATTTTAAACTAAACACAGGGGACTGTTTTTTGCTTCCTTATTTTCTTATTAGTTTAACTTCCTAATATTGTTGTCGACGGCTTTAAACATTGTCTTTAATCATTTATGTTCTCTTTGTGACGGCTTACATGAATGATAAAAGATTTAACAGGAACAACAACAACAAAAAGGGTTTCAGTTAAAAGGGCACATGACTGAACACAAACAACTTTAACTGCAGTTATTAACCCTTTAATAACCTGATGAAACACGTGAATGTATCTGAATGTATCTGTGCTCTTGTTTAAAGAGTGCTCTGGGAATCAATGGGTTAAAAGTGTTCTTTGAAGAGATTACAAACGAGAACCGGTCTAACCGGTCTGCTTCTCCTCCCAAAGCAGACAAATGTTAAAGAGAGCTACAAGCTGCTACCTGCATGTTTCCAGGAAACAGGTTGCTGCACCTGTTGCAAATGTGCCAATCTCCTGAGCAATGAATGTTTCGTACTGATAAAAACATTCAGCAAGGCTTGTTATGAGGGAACGGTTGTACATTTAGTATGAACGCCAGTTTGAATTGGAAACCAATTTCATTTCTCATTTTCACATCATGCATGAAAGGTTGGATTTGCCTAAAGTAAAGCAAATAACTCACTGGTTGAAATATACTGATCTAAAAAAAGAAGATGATTAAGCCATAGTTGTAATGACTAAACCTCACCAAATGATTTCAGTGCTAAACGAAATGTTATTAAGACTGGAAGTCAAAGTTAAACATAAAAGAGTGGGAAAAGCAGCAATAAGGAGGCTGTTCTCAAACTCAGATTTCACTTAGGAGTCAGGTGTGTACTATCCTTCTCCAGTCTGAGCTCCTTACAGTCACTGTTACATACTGATATTGATAAACCTGTTCAATAAATTGTTCTTTTCCAGTTTACTATTGGTTTATGTGTCCTAAGTCTTTCTGTAACATGGAGTCTAGGAGATCAATCAACTTTCTTTAATTAGACCCAACATGTGCACTTTACCAGTCACCAAATATTGACCAGGAAGAGAAAGATGTTAACGGGGGGGTGTATTTGTGTGTACGTGTGGTTAAATCTTCATTTACACAAACCAACAGGAGTCACTGACTCAGAGACGCTGTCTAAGCTTGTGAAGTGTGAAGCAGTCCTTTAGGTGCACTTCATTACTACACAGGGACAGCCTGACATCAGCCAGAGTTACTATGCTAAGGGGTACCTCGTGTGTTAATAACATACACAAAAGGGCTGATTCTGACCCATTAACTGCATGTGACGAGCAACAGCAAACAAAGTTAGTTTTCCTAAATATTCTTTGAATAAAATTCTACCACCTTCATGGCTTTACAAAAACAGACAACTTAAGAAAATACCACCTGAATGAATGTCCACATCAGGACCTTAAAAGCAAATAACACTGCAAGTCATGCAGCCATAAAGATGGTGAGCAAATCACAATTGGACCATATTCATAACTATGGATTCATAATAAAGAGAAGTTAATTTCCGCTGCTAAAAGCTTTTCCGGAAGTATAATACACGTTTACGCCTCAGTTATTTGTTGTGTGGATTTGTTTTCATGTTATCTCTCCTGTGAGATCCATAATCTCTAAATCCAACTGTTAGTCAGTCATTCAGCTGTCCGGCTCCTGTTTTATCTAGTGATTCACAGAGTCGCAATGTGCTTCAAACACCAGCCGAGTGGGAAAACAGGACGTTATTCTTTGGAAGAAGTTGCGCTCTGATCCTTTGTTAGGTCTGGCAGAGGGGCTGCTGCCAGCTACAAAACAGAAAGAATGGGGGTTTGAGATGCTCTTTCAATGCGGACAAAGGTTTTCAAAGCAAGAATAGTGTGAAAAAATGGCTCCCCCTGCTTGGGAAAAAATGCATCAGCAGAATTGTACACAAGGACAGCTACTGTTGCTACTAAGGTCTGACTTAGAGTCTCTATCATGCTTTTGATTTACCTCCACAGTCAAATGTTTCTGAAAACTGTAAACTCTTTATTATCATCTGTTTAATACAGACTCCCTGAATATCTTGTGTGCACAATAGACATTATCATGAGCACATAAAATCCTTTTCTTGTGTGCACAGGGAATAAAAGGATCCCTACTGGCCATCTGGGGGCTCTGTGGTTTAAAGAATATTCATTATAACCTCCCCAAAAGTAATTTGAGGGTTTTGCTGCTTTTAATGTTATTTTGACTAGATAATAATATTCTTATTAAAGGAAATCATCAGTTTGAGTGTAGAGATAGTTGAGCGTGTCTTTTATCCTTCACTAAAACTAATAGATGCTTTCTTTTTAATTCTACTTTTTTTTTTTATCTGTAATGCTTTTAATGTTTTATGTGAAGCACTTTGAATTGTCTTGAACCTGAAAATGTGCTATATAAATAAACTTGCCTTGCCTTTAAATCTGGACCAGAAATGTATAGAAATAAAAATAGAAACCTGAAGATGAGGAGGTTAACTTATGAAACTGTCATGAATCACAATTCTCCACTAAAATGATAAAGTCAGGTGTTTATCTGTGTTTCTGTGGGAGGATGCAGTCGGGATTTGTGTATGTATACCTCCCTGTCCGTGTATGTGTAGGTGTGTGCGTGTGTGTTTTGGGGGGTGAAAATAAAGATAGCAGAGATGCTGGACCTGACTACTGACCCAAGGTGACCTCTGTTAGATAGTGGATTCCCTTTAACGACAAAGAGCCGACTTGTTAGGCAACCTCTGCACAGGATGAAAGGATATTTGGGGGAGTTTTGGAGATATCTCCACCTGTTGAGGCATTTCTTCAACCGTAAACATAAAAAAGGGAGATGTTGACTCAGAGATCGATAGAAACAGCTGCAGTCTAAACCTTAACCGCTGCATACTTCTGCACCTAATTTAGCCTTTTACGATTAGTATGTCAGCAGATCATTGCACAAAGAAAAAAAAAAGGCCTCTTAGGTTCCCAAAAGTGATCAGATCCAATTGGGGAATTTACTGAGGGAATAAGTTTATTTAAAGTTCAGTCTGGAATGTGTTCAGGGCTTAGCATTTGCCATGATGCACCCAGAAGAAATGAAAAAGAATATTATTTCTATTTCTTATGTTTTCTCGATACATGTTATTTCAATAAATAACTAGTGCCATGAATAAATAACACTTTAAAAACCTAATAAAGAGGCTTGTTGCTGCTTCTTGCTCTGTTTTTCTGCTCTCACAGAGGATTATGTGGCTGACCAACTAAAAACAAGGCCTGACATTGTTGCTCTTTTTTTCTGAAGACTTCATTCACCAGATGATTCAGCATTTTTCCTCCAGACTGTCACAGATGTGCAGCTATACATTAATTCTTTAACCCAAAGACTTTAAAGGCACATAAACACCTGAGTATAATCAGAACTAAGTACATGAAAGATCTTTATAAGCATAAATATGACTTGAAATTAACATTACATTGTCCTCCAGAATCTTTAATTATTAAAATTTTTTATGTATCTAACGTTCATGAACAGAACACGCTCAACAAGAGTATTGATTAACATGGTTTTCTATGTCATGCCGTCTCCAGTTGGATGGAATTTTATGCAAAGCATACGTGTAGCACCATATTCAAAGGTAGTATGAAGG
The DNA here is from genome assembly GCA_037177055.1 of Atherinosoma microstoma. NCBI lineage: Eukaryota > Metazoa > Chordata > Actinopteri > Atheriniformes > Atherinidae > Atherinosoma > Atherinosoma microstoma. Next base: position 28,677,600 of record JBBBVU010000009.1, read on the forward strand.
CACATATGATGCCACCTTAAGCTGACTCCACCTTCAGTCGTCTAAGCTGTATAAAGAAGGTAGAATCTGTTTCTCCCTCTCTCGTTCTCTCTCACTAAAACTCTTTCGCTGGACTTTAAGCCGCAGAGATCCGATATCGCCTTCATCTCAGGAGGGTTGTGCTTACGGACACAGAAGGCCGTCTATCACGCGGAGCCCTGGAAGAGAATTCTGTTCAGCTTGTCCTTCAGACCCAGCTCATACTATGCAGTCTGCAGGCTTGGAAATCCTTGGGATCATCCTGGCTGTGGCGGGCTGGCTGGGGGTCATGGTGGCCTGCGGCCTGCCCATGTGGAGGGTTGCCGCCTACATCGGGCAGAACATTGTCATCTCCCAGGTGATCTGGGAAGGCTTGTGGATGAACTGTTCGGTGCAGAGCACAGGCCAAATGCACTGCCGGGTGCATGACTCCATGCTTGGGCTGCCGGTTGATCTACAGGCAGCTCGTGCCTTGGTCATTGTCTCCATGGTGCTTTGCATTGTGGGCATCTGTCTGTCTGTGGCTGGTGCTAAATGTACTAACTGCAGCCGGGATGTGAGCAGCAAACCCCGCTTTGTGGTGGCTGCTGGGGTAACCTTCATCGTAGCTGGACTGCTGCTGCTGGTGGCCGTGTCCTGGACAGCCCACGCCATTGTCCTGGGCTTCTACGATCCACTGCTGGAGGAGACGGCGAAGCGGGAGTTTGGGAATGCTCTGTACTTTGGTTGGGCTGCATCCTGCCTGCTCGTTCTAGGGGGAGCCCTGCTTTGTTGCTCCTGCCCATCCAGATCAGCAACAGCCCAAAGAGGTGGTGGCTCTGCACCCTCTCGGGTGGACTACTCAGCAATCAAAACCTTGTCAGTCAATGGATACACCCGAAGAGACTATGTATGAAAATATGACTTGAATGAAAGAGTTAGAACATATGTGGATGCTTTAATCTATGACTGATACATGTTTCACGCTGTGGTTTTGTCATGACTTTTTCTTGAGTAATGTGCTTAGATTTTTTTTCCTTTTTGTCTAATCCTCCAAAGTTCTCAAGAAAAAGAATAAACCTTTTCAAGAAGTGACTCACGACAGAGCATTATTCCTCATGAAGACACATTTAATAATCCTATACCTTTCACCGACCATGTTCTTTGGTATGCAGAGGTAAGGGCACATGCCAGCTGTAGGTCCGCAGCAGCTGACCAATAAGAGCCGTTCTCGTGCATGCCAAAAGGAGGTATTTTATTTCAGTGTAAATGGAGTAAAGAAACAATGGGGGGCTTGTTTCTGAAGAGCACCTTATGCTTCCTCTCCATTGAGGCCCGTCATCCATTTGCAAAGTGAAACTGAGTCAAAGATAAAGTCTCTGTCTGCAAAGGGAGATGCAATTTGCACTGTAACTGATTCTGAACTGAACCACAAAGACTCCATTGATAAGCTGGTTTGCAACTGTTTACCTTCCTCCCAAGGTGGGACAGACTGGAGTAAAAGTGTGTCAAAAACCTGAGTAACAAAACATATGAAATGGAATTTAAATGGAAGAAGAAATGTGAGCATTAGGACAGAGAAAGCTAATAAAACAGCTGCTTAAAGCTGCAGGTGGAGAGAGGGACGGCAGGAATTGTGGTTGTCGAAGTCATGTGCCTGAAAAGTGATGTCAAAAAGAAAAAGGTGCAGTTATTGTATTTAAAAGATTTAATTGAATGAAACCTAAAAACCCCTGGAAGCGAGAGTTAACTTCAAGGAGAATTTTTTTATCCGTAGCACGTGCAAAAATTTAAACTGAAGAGGAAAACCGATAAGACCATCCCCCAACTATGTGCACAGAGACTGTTGTATCAGCTTCCGACACAATGGCCCCTTCTCTATTTGTGTTGTGGAATGGTTTGCATTGAAATTCCCACATGTGATCTCAGGGAAACCAACGAGTCAACTGAACTGAGAAAAAAAACAAAAAACGTAGTTTTAGTCTACATACCAAAGCAGGACAAACCTAAACGTTATCTAGAATGTGCTCATATTGTGGTTTCTGAATTAGATTACGAAAATGTTGCTCTTAAGTTTGCAGGTGTGGAGGAAGAAGAACTTGTGCCTTTTTTTTTAGACATATCTCTATTTAAGAACTTAGATTTAACTTAGCTTTTAAAAGCTTTTTGAGCCACATCCCCTAAGACAACATACGTTTGTGTTTGCGACCCCCACCCCTCAGAGAACTGAATGAATAATTGTGTGATATATTAGATGGGTCATTCTACACCGATCCTCTAAATGTAAGGCTGGAAAACTGTCAGAAACTTTATAAATAAAGTGGTTTTTCGGTGGATTTGGTTCACAAAGCATCTACATGCCCAAAATCAGCTTCTCTCACCGAGATGATGCCAAAGTCCTATTCTCAATATGACGTGTGCACTAACCTCGTTCTTTATGTTTTAATGTGTTAAAAGAATTAAGGTGCTAATTTCGCAGATTTATCTGCATTAACGGTTTAATTTTGACAGCCCTGATAAAAATCATGAATTTATTAAATCATATATTTTTACAATTATCTGGCAACCCCCAGAAATGATCGCATGACCCACAGTTTGAGAACCACCGCTCTATTTGACATGGCAACCCAGCTAATAGTGAATCAATACAATAAAAGTTTTACCAAAAAAGACCAAACATTTTTTTGAAAAAGAAAGAAGAAAAAACATATTAACTTCCTATTTAAAGCTGAAAACAGCTGATGTAAATGTTTTTGTACATCTTCCGAGAACTTTGCTTTTATCAAATTAAGGAGGCTCTCACTTGTTCGACGCAGATACATGATTAAAATCCTCAGAATACTCCCTTTGGTTTCCTAACAACCATCTTAGCTCAAACCCACCTCCCAGTAATTCAGCTTCAGTTAAAACTGTTCATGAACCTTTTGTTTTATGAAAGAAATATGATGAGTAATGATGGAAATGATGTTCTTTATTGTAATTTGTTTCTAAATAATAAAATTGGTCACAGACTTCCACAGAGACGGCATCAGCGCATGTTGTTTCTTCCACTTTCAGTCAGTTATCTACAGCTCTTTGCTATCTCTGTTACCCTTTAACCACTCCAAACCTGAGAGATGTAGACCCACTGTTTACTCTCCCCCTCACCCATACAGGTGGGAGAGCTACAGAGGCTGTGTAAGTTAAATGATTAAGCTGTTGCCGTTTACATGCCAAGGCTGTGTGTTTTTGGCTGTTCAAATGAGGTGGGAGTGAAAACAGTTTGAATTCTTCACCAGCCAATAAGTGACAGACTCCACCTTCTATCCCAAACAAATCTGCTGCTTATTTGAGCTGTTAGTCTTCGAGAGCACGCTCATTGAATCCAAGAAATCCAAGAATCTGTGAGCTTCGGCTGATACGCTTCAGACATGCCTTCAGTTGGATTAGAGATACTTGGAGTGGCTCTGGCCCTCCTGGGATGGATCTCAGCTGTTGTTTCTTGTGCCTTGCCCATGTGGAGAGTGTCAGCTTTTATTGGTGTGAACATCGTTACAGCCCAGATGACCTGGGAGGGCATCTGGATGAACTGCGTGGTCCAGAGTACAGGCCAGATGCAGTGTAAGATCCATGACTCCATGTTGGCTCTAAGTGCCGACCTTCAGGCCGCTCGTGCCCTCACCATCATCTCCATCGTGCTGGGAATTGTGGGACTCCTTGTGGCCGTTATGGGGGCAAAGTGCACAAACTGCGTGGATGAAGATGCAGCAAAGGCTCGGGTGATGATAGCCGCCGGGGCTGCCTTCATCCTGGCTTCTCTCACCCAGATGATCCCTGTGTCGTGGTCCGCCCATACAATCGTCATGGAGTTCTACAGTCCAGTTATCCCTGAGGCCCAGAAGAGGGAAATTGGTGCAGCTCTGTATCTGGGCTGGGCTGCTGCCGCTTTCCTCCTCATTGGAGGCGGCATCCTTTGCTCCAGTTGTCCACAGCAACCAGAGAAACGGTACGGGCCTCCATCAAAGATCTACTCCCAAACCAGATCCGTGGCCCCGAGCGGCTTCGACAGGAGAGACTACGTCTGAAATGACACCTGCTCTTTTCCCACGTATCTATCATGGTGGAAAAGGGTGGTCATGGAGAACTGGGGGGACAATAATATCTTAGAACCGCGTATCTCTGCTTTCAAATTGAGATATAGAAACTCTTCATGAATTTGTCAGGTTTGTTTTTGCGTGTTTGTGTGTGTTTGTATATTTCTTTTTTTACCTTGTCACTGCTGGAAGCACTGAGACTGAACTATATGTTAGCATGTGTTGCAGGTGTGCCTTGTACTATTAATGAAAATAATTGTATAAAGTGTGATTCAAGTGTGAAGGATCAACCTTTTTTTTTTTTTAAAGTGTCATTTTGCAACAAAAAAGGAGAGAAAAAAGCTAATTATTGGTATTACATGTTTGTTTAATCAAAGGCCTTGTCTTTTGTTTGTTTGTTTTTACTTAGGAATTGTGATAATCTCTATTATTTACTATTTTTCTTTTGATATTGTCAATCATTTTTCATTTAAAGCTATAAAAAGGGTTGCATTTTGAAAATGATTACATTGTATAAACATAAAATAACATTTTTATACCCATCTTTCTCCTTTTTTTTGTATGTCTGCTAAATATCTCTTTAGTTTTCTATTACTTTAAATTCAGTGCAACTCCTGATACAACAGGTTGAAAATCATTGTTCTATTAAAGAGCGGCTGGTGAAAAGTATGGTGCACGGTGAATAAATAAACCTTCATGTCATGGCAGACTGGTCATTTAATTATACTTTTCATAAATTCAGTCGGCCCTTATTTTAATCTAAAGATCAAATTGAATAAAGAACAGAAAACTGACAACAAAGGATAAAAAAACAACAACTACAAAACAACAGAAATGCTGTTAAAATTGACTTAATTACAGAAAAGAGTGGTTTGTATTTGTGGTTTTAAAGTATGAAATTTTGTTTTCTTTTGTTTTTTTGTTGTTTTTTTAAATAAAGTATGAAGTTTTAATGTGTAACAGTGTTTTCCCATGCTCACATATGAATCATAAGCATAATCTGGTCATTTAAATGAGTCAAGTAAAGATTATTGGACCAATTTGAGATGTGTTCTGCTTAGCCGACTAACTATACTGTTCATGTGGAAATGTTATGAATATAATAGATATTTTTCTCCAAGACCTTCTTAATAAATGAAGTGTGCATTAAGAGGAGAAACAATACATTCTGTGATCCATAATACCTCCACATCCAACAAAAATATACAGATTTGTTTTGCCAAATCTAAAATTGTAAAGTAATTTTAAGACTTTGCTTCAGGTTTTGGGGAATTTATCACTGAGTGAATGTTTGCAGAGAAAAAAAAATAACTGTGTCATGCGTACTATGAAGTTAAGCAACTTTTAAAAAAAGGATATTATAGAATTAATGTAAATGAATAGTAGGAGTGTGCACAACACTGAAATATCAATACCCCTGACACCAGATATTCATGTTCTAGAATCCACTCTCATCAAAAGATCAATATTTTAGTCATTTGGATGTTTTATCATTAGCAGGAACACAGTGGAAAGTGACAATATGATCAGGATCTCATCTAAATGATACTCAGTTGTTACATGCACATATGTGTAATTATCTCAGGGATTCTGGTCACTTAGTCCAGTTGAACCAGTTAACAGCAATTACTGAATTAAGCTCTACAAATAGCAAGGATGTGATGTGTTTGTGAAGACACCTGAAAAATCAATCATGACACAGAATATGATGAAGATATAATGAGGTGAAGAAGAGGAGGAGAGGAGAGGGAGAGGTGCAGTTAGGATGAGACAGACGTCACTCTCGGGGTATCCTACTGTCCAGCTATCCTACTGTCCAGGTATCTTACTGTCCAGGTATCTTACTGTCCAGGTATCCTACTGTCCACGTATCTTATTGTCCAGGTATCCTACTGTCCAGGTATCCTACTGACCAGGTATCCTAGTGTCCAGGTATCCTACTGTCCAGGTATCTTACTGTCCAGGTATCCTACTGTCCAGGTATCCTACTGTCCAGGTACAGAGGGACAAAATGTAGGTGACATGTTGCATTGATATGAAGTTATAATTGAATATGTGTTACTTTCTCCTTTGATTTTCCAAACACTCTAAGTTTTTGTACAAAGGATCAGTAACGTCGATACCGACCTGAATTCTACTTGATATCAGATCAGATAGGAAATCAATGGTATGACACATTGTTAATAAATAGTACAGGAACCAATACAGAAAATTTTTAAGAAGCCCTTTGTCACCATCAAAATAAAGAACATTAATTTCCAAGTGTTTCCACTATCTATATGACAAGTTGTCCAATCACCAACTACATAAAACTAATACCTTTTCCATAACATAGCACAAACAACTAGCATTGAGTTCTTTGGTTAAGCTGGGCAGCATAATATTTGTTCCTGTCAGCAGCAGGTACCATATCATCTAAAGTCAAAGTAGCAGACTTTACCACATCAAACTGGTTTCAAGCAGCAGCAAAACGTGCCTGAAAAACATGGCAGATTTAGGGCGGCTTATTTATTGATTATAGGCATTACAGGCATAATAAGAAAGGAAAAATGATTTATTGATTTGTTTTCTTATCTTTCATTTCTCCTTTCCAGAACTTTTCTGATTTGTAAAGGAACTACTGATTAAGGCTGTGATATACTTTCTAAAAAGTTTCTATACTTTTTCCACCACCAGGAGGGACAAGTAACAGACTCATTCGAGGAAACAATTCATTTGCACACATCACCTCACACACTGTGACACTTTTCTCTATTTGTACTTTCAATCTGT
>JBBBVU010000009.1:28684541-28702768 GCA_037177055.1 Atherinosoma microstoma
CTTATTCTTATTCTTATTCTTATTCTTATTCTTATTCTTATTCTTATTCTTATTCTTATTCTTATTCTTATTCTTATCCTTATTCTTATTCTTATTCTTAAAAGAAGAGTTTTGTTTATTTTGAATTCATCTAGAAAACTTCATCTAGAATATTATGTTTAGCAGGATATCTCTCTAATGAGCCTCCTCATACAAACTAAACAATTAGCCAACACATCAAAAGGAGCATTTAGGATCTTCATGCCAACAAATAAAATGATTTCAGTTCCCTTGTGTACCCAGACTTGAAGTCTGCCATCTCAGACTTTTGGCTTTATGATAACAAAAACCTGCCTCCTTGTTGGGTATCTAAACCCATTTTCCAAACAATACACCCATTTTATCTCATTCTGGGGGCAGACTGGGGGGGGTGGGGGTTTCAGCACTAGGTTACAATATGCAGGGGGTTGGCGGCATTCCTCTGGAGACCATCCAGCACCAAAAAAATTCAATGACATTCTGCAGAGAGACAGAGTCAATAAGAGCCATCAAACATCACAATGCAGGCAGGTGAAAGTCTCGTAACTCTGCAACTGAACCAGCTTGAGCTCTTGTAAATGTGTAGACTTCCTTCACCCTCAACTCTTGTTGGATGTTTTATACCTTATAGCTCTGTCACTTTAGAGATGCAAAGTTTTTACTGAAGTAATTAAAGGCGTAGGAGGTTGTTACTGAGGAACTGAGGAAGGTATTCTTCATTTATTAGCCATTTAAAAAGCAAGAAAGCTGGTTTTAACAACAGAATGGGACCTGCAACCTAGGAAATTCTGAAACTAACATTTTGCATTTTTCTAATAAACATGTTGCACTCTGGTTTTGAGAAGGTCATTTTACAACAAAAACCTCAGCGCTATAAAGACAAGTTTATTTTCTGTGATATTTGCACACAAAATGATGTGCAGTCATTTTCAATGATACAGAAAGTATAACTCCACCTGAGAAATGCTTCTTGGTTTGTAAAAACACATGCTTGCATGCCCTTTCAGCTGTAAAAGGCCTCTTTGTAGCCAGGCCCTTTGTGAAGTTGGCCATGTAAGCCGATAGCAGAGTCTTCTTGAGAGTGTCCAGGTCCTTCCTCTCTTCTAGTGACGTCATCTTCATCGTTGACTCCTCCCTTACTCCTGACCAGCCTTATAAAAGGGAATACCGGTCAAGTCAAGGTAACAGATCATCACTCTTACAGATTCAAGGCCTACAATTAACTCAATGACTAGTTTGGTCTCTGCTTGACTCCTTCTCTTTCTATTATATTGCTGTTGTCTCCTGCTCAGGTGTAATCTACGTTCTGCAGCAGAAGAGGAAGACCTTTCACTATGTCTATAGGGCTGGAGTTGATAGGTATCTCCCTGTGCATTTTGGGATGGATTATTGCCATCGTGGCATGTGCCCTCCCCATGTGGAGGGTGACGGCCTTCATAGGCAGCAACATTGTGACAGCGCAGATCATCTGGGAGGGCCTGTGGATGACATGTGTGGTCCAGAGCACAGGACAGATGCAGTGTAAGGTCTACGACTCCATGCTCGCTCTCTCCCAAGACCTCCAAGCTGCCCGCGCCCTCACCGTTATCTCCATCCTGCTAGCCATCCTGGCTGTGCTGGTCGCCATCGCGGGGGCAAAGTGCACCAACTGCATCGAGGATGAGGCATCCAAGGCAAAGGTGATGATCATCTCTGGAGTCCTCTTCATTATATCCGGCGTCATGCAGCTCATTCCTGTCTCCTGGACTGCTAACACCATAATCAGGGACTTCTACAACCCGTTGCTTACTGATGCTCAGCGGAGGGAGCTGGGGGCTGCTTTGTATATTGGCTGGGCAGCAGCTGCACTCCTGATTCTCGGTGGGGGACTGCTCTGCTGCTCCTGTCCGCCACGCGAGACCAGATACAACCCTTCACGAATGGCTTACTCTGCCCCACGGTCTGCAGGTGGCCCAGGGTTAGAGAGGAAAGACTATGTATGAATGAAGGTCAAAGAAGGAAAGACATTACTGAAACTCTAAGTTGCCCTCCACACCAAGGTATCAGTGTGTTGAGGAGAAGAGTGCCAGGAGACAAAGTGTTTGGTTTTTGCCTGTATTATTAAATACCTGAAAAATGTCTTTGTTGTTTAGACAGACGATGCATGGAAGGGACATTTGTGTGATTTTTTTTTTAGTGCTCTGTCTTTTTAAGATCAACATGTGTAATGTTATTGTCAAATCACAGACCTTTTATACAGTTTTATCTTTATAATGTTTACAGATGAACATTTTTTCCCTGAAACACACCATTTTCACCCTCATTCTGTAAGACTGTTGCAAGAAAAATGGAAGAATTTGCTGTTAATTATGAGCAGAATTACATTTTGTAAATACTGTACAAAAGACTATCACTCGTCTCTTGTTAACAGCCAAAGCAGATCTACATCCAGCACGGCCTCCAGATAATTGTGAGAGATTAGAGGTTTGCAGGAATCTTTAAGTGATTCACAGTTTTGCACTGAGGCGACATTTGGACTGGATTTATCTTAATGTATTACAACTGAGTCAAATGTATTTCATAAATGCTTTTGTTAATAAATTGACAGTTTTTTTTTAAGATACTACATGTCCTTTCTTGTTTTATAAAAAAAAAAACAAGCATTTACTTTGAAGATCTTAGTTTTTTAAGAGTGTATTTACTCCTGTGTGAGTCAGTACACCACTAACCAAAATGATGGAGTAAGCCTGTGCGTAGCTCCGTAAGATTACCCTGGACATTCAATCCCGAGGGGCTGTGTTACGTCCAACTGGCAACTTAACCACACACGCTCTCAACAATTAGCCACAAGATCAGTTAACAGGCAGAGGTGAGAAGAGTGAGCACAAAGAAGTGGAATCATTCCAGACTTGCACGTATGTTTCTCTTTTTTTCAACTCTTTAGACATCAGGAACGACTCAGTGTGATCACAATATTCTTCTATTGGACATTGAATGGAAACAACTAAAGATTACCAGCCTCAACTAGTTCTTCCTCTGGTTATATTTGTGTATAAGGCCTTTTATTGTCATATATGTGATCTTTATTTACCAATTAGATGCAGCAAGGGAGCATATAGTTATCTATACCAGAGCACATTTAAAAGAAAACTAAAACCTTTCAGCTGAATGTCCTGCATGACTCATGCCTTTAAGCCTAGTTTCAAAAACACATGCGGACACACCTGATGAAGGCCGACACATGAAAAATTCATGAGTATTTCACAGTAAATATGGGAGAGGTTACATCGTGCTAGATCCAGTTTCTTGACATCTGTTCTGCTCGTTATTCTCTCATATCAGTGTCACCTCCAACCAAGCACTCACCAGTTTGATATCTGGTCATAATTACACTCACTAGAGATTAGAGCTTTTTTAAATAGTATATTGTAGAATTTTCTTTTCATTTATTGCCCAAAGTGCTGCATAATGAAATAATAAAACAATAAACAACACAAACAGTAAAAACAACGAGTACACTTTTCTTCAAACTTTGCAGAAATAAACTTCTTGTACCTGTAATTTATGCTCTGAGGTTGTATTCTAACAGTGTGATGTGAGATAAATGCTTAATTAGCTAAATAAAATGATATGACTCAAATGCACTGCAGTCTTTTCAACAGAGATACGACAGCCTGATAACTGCTGTACATGTTTACCAAAGTGTGCTGTTCCAGTGACTGGTCTAAGACCCCCAGGCATGTTTGGTCATTGTTAAGCTTATCACTGATTGTTAGACTGGAGAATTTGCCAGCCAGCCAAAGACCCCCTGAATGAACACCTCATTTTTTACCTGATATCTTTAGTCTGAGTAAGAATACGGGAGATTATCATGTTTTGACAAGAAATTTAGTTTCAGGTTTACAAGTAAACAAACGGACATAAACAAGATAAAGGTGAAGAAAGCCTGGCCCTGTTAGTCAGAAGTTCCTGAGGCTGTAATGAGACTCTGTCTCATCAAATACCTAAACCTGGATGATTGAGAAAAGAGAAGAAAGAACAGTCTGTGAGTGTCTCTTCTCATGCACCGCTGGTTCTGGCCAAACTCTGCTCACGTGACCGATACTGGGGAATGTGAAGGGCAGGGAGGTTGCCTGGCACCTGAACTTAGACAAGGAGAACTACCCCCCTTCCAGAATAACACAGTGTCCACTCAGTGGGAACAGAAACTCATTGAAGTTCTTACCTGCACCAGCAACAAAACTAAATCTACACCAGAACATTGGGAACTTGTCCTGTATGCAACTTTACTGGAATTCTAAGTTGATAAAGTTGTCTTGATATTTATTGAAGTTATATCGTGTATGCAGTTTAAATCATCTTTAAAAAAGAGAAAAACTAAATAAGTTGTCTTTCTAAAAAAGTTTTAGTACCATTCCTCAACACAAAAACACTCAAAGGGACACTTGCATTCCTTTAAACGTCTCTGTACCTGACAGTAACTCCAAACCCAGGCTCTGCAGAAACCACATAGGAGGCACATGGTACATTATGGTGAGTCCGGACTCCTGCTCTTGGGAATTTGGACATGTTGGACATGTTCATCTGGGTAACAAGTCCTGAAAATGGTAAGAAGCTACAGATTAAATTTGGGACTTCTGCATTACTGGAACAAAATGACAAATAATGAAGATAAGAAATAACGTATCCATGGAGACAAAGCGTGCTTATAACCTTCTACCGGATGTACAGAGGTAAAACAGTAAGTCGTAGAGAACTGCTGTGTCAGATCATGGCTTCAGGTATATTCCCAAGGTACTCATTTAGAAAACTTACCTTTAAAATACAAAACAAAAGATGTTTCTTTTTCAGAACTTTCCCTCTCTGTGACTCCTCTAGTCTGTTTTCTCCGTGTTCTTTCAGAAAATGTAAGAGAGCCAGCTTTCCCTGAGCATCTAGACCCTTGTATCTTCCTAAGAGGGGTCACAGGTCATCACACTGCCTCACACAACGCTCAGCAGTCAACAGGTTAGCAGCAACAATCACATGCTTGCTAGTGGGAAACTAGAAAGTAGTTCTCATGCATCAAGTCCCTGTTCCTTAACATTTATCCAGTGACCTGCTACCTTCATTTGGATTAGTTTTAAATTAGATGGAAGTACAAGTCATGTATTTAACATGATTGTTAGGGGTCAGTCACAGGTAACCTAGCAACACTATATAAACATCTGTTTATTGAATCAGTGTCAGGTCAATTAAAAAAAACAAGTTACTGGAACAGTCTACTCATTTGGAGAAGGCTTACAAAAGTAGCTCATCAAGTTAGAAGGGAACAATATTTTTTTAATCATTCAAATGTTCTCAATGAGACTAAGGTCATGACTCTTTGCAACTGAAGTTTGTTGCTGCAGGATTTGAATTCCAGATCATTCCTGACATCCAGAAGCTCCTTAGATGTCATTTTACCCCTCTAACAGTCACCCTACATCCTAAAACATCTCAACCGTTGTGAAGGAAACTCACTCTAATTTCATTTATCCTTTTTATTCTGTAAAAACACGTCTCCAGACTACTTAAGATTAGAGGAGAGGTGTGACTGTTTGGTGTGACTGTTTGCCAAAATGCTTCCCCCGACTGATCAAGAGACTTTTCACACATCCCGCAGGAACAATGATCCCATTAGTTCCTGCAGGGCTGAGACATAAAGCCAGACACACCTCTGCCTCGTGCACGTCTTCAATAAACCTGAACGGACTTTCTCATCTGGATCATTGTCAGAATTCTTTATTTCCTTTTTTTCATGACACCATAACCTGCAAAGACAGCTCATCTTTATGTAAAACCAGCATCATTGTATGAGGTTGGTGAAAATATTAAAAAGAGTAAAAAACTCTGTTCAGCTTCTATCAAGTTTTAATTCTAAGAGTTTTCTGACTTTACAAATAGTTTATATTGTGCCTGAAGAAATGCCAGAAGTCATTTAAATGAGGACAGAAAAGCACACGGTGTAAGAAGACAGGAAGTTTTTACTGTGACTCACTGGTGAGGCAGAAATCTGCTGATGCTCATGCTGATAAAGCTCCCACTCAAAAAGAGGAGGTGAGGCCTCTATTCTGTGATACCATTCCAGTTTGGGAGGGTAATACCTGTCAGTGAACATGAAAAGTAACAATTATACATACACATTTGGAAAATGCATATGAGAGAGAAATGAGAAATCTTATTCACTCGATGAAGACTTGCTGAGCAGTTAGAGCTGAATAAGGCAAGAAAGAGAAAAGTATCAATAAAGCACAAAGAGCTGGAAAAGTCTGGATCAGTTAACATACCATGAAAGTCAGATTTGAAGATCTCACATCTTAACTTATTATTTAGTGTGAATAATTGATTTGATCCTAAACCTGCCTGAGCCATCTCCACCGCTTGGTTAGGATATATAAAGCCAGAAGTAAAGTGTTTGATGTTTTGGCCATTTAGTTACTATAATACTAAAAAAAATTAACTGTTATCTCAACTTTTTGTTAAAAAGCATTTATTCTTGTTGTTACTGTTCAAATGAAGAGAAAAATGCAGAGAAACATTTTCTCTTGCCTTTTTTTTTTCTAAGTGTGAACTTTAAAGGATGAATGCAGAAATGATTGGAGGAGCAATCTGTCAGGTTGTGGCAATAACACTGTTTTACACAGAGACGATCCGAGGAAATTATTCTGATGCCCTCTAGTGGTCAAACTGGAAACATGCAAGAAAAAAAATATTTTGAGAAGAGTAGAGAATAAAAAGAAAGAAAAACTCACTTTAAGTGTTATATGCTGCGACTCCCATGAAACATAATTTTCATTTCTACTTTTTTTTATTTATTTCAAGGTAATAATGAAGGGACTCTTGCTATTGGACCTTTTTGTTGTTGGACTGAGACCACGTCTTTCCTTCATTAAATTAGATTTAAATGAAGGAATGATGGAATTTTTCCACTCTGGGGAAGTGACCACTAAATGAAAGTAATCACTATTCCTGCCAATATTAAGCCGTTTTCTTCTTTTTAAATATTTTCTTTAATAGTTTGCAATATATACCTTACACACCCCCAAAAACTGAAACTATATTGTAAATAATTCCTCACTGAGAAGCAAAAAACATAGGAATATAAATCTATAAAACTTTACATTAGGTGTTGGTATTTCAGTTTTTTTAATTTTCAATATCTGGTTTTGTCCAAGATGTATTAAGAGTCCAGCATGTGCAGATTATTACTAAGGTTTGGGCACGATAGCTAAGATGATTTCATGTATTACATAGAAAATAAGATGTAGCCTACTAGTAGGAGTCTACTGACATCCAGTGGTTTAAGTTCTATCGAAACAATGATCTCAACTAAATGTTGAACACAAAAAAATCCTGTTTTTAAATCACTTGTGTTTCATTCAATGCTAAACCATTAAACATTATCCTAATAAAAAAAAAAAAAAAATTGTTCCATTGAGACATAATAGCTGTATTCATTTGGTTTAATAATTCTTAGATCTTTTTGTTTTTATATTAACCACTGGAATGAAGCACAAACTTTTAAAGAAAGTTATTTTTATTGATTTGCACATTTTCACAAGCAAAAAAACACTTTATTAATTAGAACTTAGTGTGAAGAAAGATGTGATGGAAAAGCAAAAAAAAACATTGATAAAAAGAAAAAAACATTCAACAGAATCCCATTAATTCCTTTATGTTAGTGCAAAGCTCCAAGCAGGTGGGCCCAGACAGGACGTTTCATTCACAGACTTTCTTTTGATTTCATGTAAACTAATCAGATCTGATTCTAAGTAAACTAAACAGCAGAAAATAATGTACCCTTCTGTTTCCCACAGCAGTATCCCCCTTTTTGTTTTTGGCACGGCGAGCAGCGCAGACAGGATATCTGCACTCATTCTGGCTTTACAACATTGTCTCTGCATCGTTCAGCGGCGTATACAAGTAGGCAGCGTTGTCCTCCTCGTAGATGATGGCCACGGTTTCACCAGCATCTGGCACTGGTGCGCTGCTTTGTATGTACGCCTGAGACGAGGGAAGACAAGAAAAAGTGAGGGAGAGGAAGTTTTTACTATTAATAGGGAATAAAAAGAGAACTTAGTTGAAGTAAATACCCTCTCCAGGAGCTGCAGCCGCTCCTCGTTCAGCAGGTTGCTCTGTCGCAGCTGGCTGACCGTGTTTTCCAGCCCGATCAGCTTCTCCAGGTGTCGGCGGTGCCGCTGCTGCAGCACTTTCACCTTCTTCTGCAGCTCGGCCACGATGGCCTCCAGCTGCTCCTTGCTCAAGCTGTTCTTGTGGTAGCTGCAAACGGAAGGAAATAAAGATGGGAAATGAATCAAGGGAGGAAAAGCACCTTAAAAATGTCTTTAAAGGTCAGGAGCCGGTGCTCACCAGTGTTCCTCCAGCTGGTGATCCTGCTGCTCTGCGTCATCCACCTCCGACATGCTGTCATCCCCCTCTCCTCCTTCTCGGTCCAGTCTCTCCAGAGTGAGAACCAGAGACGGTGGAGGAGACGGCGGCGTGTGTTTGGACACGATGGGCAGAGTGGACGAGATGGGTTTGGAGCTCAGGGCGGACGACAGCACCGTATCTGGGGAGAAGCTGAACTGGGCGGAGGTTTCACACGGGAGCACGTTCGGTATCGTCTCGAAGTAGGCGATGACTTGAGTCTCGCGACCCTCGCCGTCGTCCGAGAGCTCGGCGGCGGCGCGGGCGACATCCTGAACTCCGTTAGAGCCCGCGGCGGCCTCGCGTGTGCAGCCGAGGACGGAGTCGTTCACCACCAGCCTGCCGCCTTGTCTCAGGATGGCGGCGGTGATTTCATTCACCAGCTCCTGTTGTCCGTCCCCGGCGGGGCAGTCGGACATCACCACCAACTCTGTGCTCTCCCCGCTGTCAGTCAGACCATCTACGGTCTGGTACAGAGTTAAAGGGAAGCTCACACCCGCCTCCACTCCGTCCGCCGATGCCAGAGAGTCCGTCTGGAGAGAACAGTCAGATTCCCCGATGTCGCTCGACTCCACGAAACTGCCTTCTCCTGGTCGCGACGGCTCGACAGCGATCTCATACAGGTGCACCATGCGCAGCTCGCTCCGAGCCTCCGCGGCATCCGAAGGCGTCGTCCTGTAGTCGGACTCTGTTACGATGGGATTCGTGTTAGTTCTTAGCCGCTTCGGCTTCCTCTCGCTCTGATCCGTGGCTTTCCGTTTCTAGGAAAAAAACCAAACAACAAGGTTTACAGTTTCGTTTAAAGCTGCTTTGTGCAGCAGATGCAATCATTTCCAATTTACTTCACATTTTATCAGAAGCGGCCGAAGCACGATTGTTCACTTCCTTCTCGTATTTCTGTTTTTTATTGACTTTATTCATTTCCAAATAATACAAAATCTTATTTGTGTCACAAAAAAAGAATAGAAATGTAAATATAAATGCATTTCTATGAGAAGTAAGAGCTATACAAAGCCCTAGAATGAAGGTTGTATTTGCTTCTTACCTCAGCCTCCTGGAAGACCGTCGGCACAGCATCGCTCTCAAGGTACCGGATCCCCCAGCGCACCTTGAAGCACGAAGGTGCAAAATGTTCGTGGCAGATGTACTGGTGTCGGGAAGGAGTCCAGTTCTCACGGCCCATGTTCCTCAACCACTGCTGCAGTCGGGTCGGGTCCTGGAGAGGGAACCTAGAAGACATTAAATATTACAGCTGTGATAAACTACGTAGAGTCTGGCTCCCTCTGGTGAAACAACTGCAGCTTCATTTAAACCCCAGTTAAGTTAAAGTTGCTTATTAAAGCCTGCATAAAAGGCTTTATTCTCATTTAGCTTAAGTAGTTAGACTTCAGTAATATTTGACAGTGGTGTTTCTGAAGGTCTATTAAAGTTTCTCCTTGGACATCGGCTGCTTGTTGACTTATTTTCAGGCGAGTCCTTGTACGCGATGACGTTCAGAGGATTGTTTTTTCTTTTCTTAAGGCACTTAATCATGGACCAAGAATTTAAAAAAAAGGCAACAAACTCAAGCAAAGAACTTTGTTACAGGCTGATAGTAACAATTTGTTTCCATTTCTTTGGTTCCATCTATGAAAAACAGCAAAGAGGAGACAGTTTGACAGAGAGATAACAGCCGATTCCCACAGATGTTAGCTGAAAACCAGGCATATCTCAGGATGGTGTTCAGTGTGTTCTTGAGGAAACGAAATAAGCCTCAACTATCAGATGAACACGATCTGAGTGTGATGTCCTGAAGAAGTAGGAACAAATGGCTCTTAAGAAGCCATTTTTAAAGAAAGGAAACAGGAGGAGGTTAAACGACAACAGGTCTCGTGGAGGGATGAATCCTCCCAGAAGCCTGGGCTTCAACATTATTGACGCGGTGTGGACTCGTCTGGTCAGAGAACAGAACAAGAGTCAGAAGAAGAGTTTTAGAAAGCCTGAAGAAGCCTGGAGAAGTATTCCCGAAGACTACTTAGAGAAACTGCAGAAAGCTGGTCTGAGGCCTCAGACTGTGTTGGTCTGTAGTCATGATGGCAAAACCTTTCTGCTTCATTTACAGCTTTTCCATTCATGTCTGTTCTCCTGGCAACATAGAAATAAACGAGATTGTGTGCATGTACTGTGTATGTAAGGATGTATGTAAACATTAACAAACCAGGGCAGGTCCTAGGAAGAAACTCAGAGCATCAGATATGATCAAGTCACTACCAGAGACGCTGCAGACTCATCACATTTGAGCTTGTGTTAACTTTGTACTTTCTGCACTGTAATCCAACTCTACTGTCTCTTTTTGTTTTTAAAGGTGCAGCAACATGTTATTACACGTAAACTGGAACTGACTCAACATTACAAACTATTCTGATAAATCTATCAAGACAGAATGTATTGTTACAGTTTTTTTTTAATCCTCTGAAAAATGAGCACTGTCATACCGTCGCAGCACTTTAATCTGCGGATCAAGCCCAAGATTAGGATGACATCATCATTCCAGTGCTGTCTATTGTCCCATACACCATGACTCAGACCCATACAAAGTACACGTCTCCAAATTATTAGATGTGTAAATCTTCTTTGAGAAGATCAATCCTTTCTTAGCACAAATCAAACCGGACTGACCCAAAACCACAAATCCATTATTCAAAAGGAAAAGGAATGTCTCAAAGGTCAAAACAGGACAATTATAAGATAAATGATAAACTGTATGGACGTGTCGCGTTACGAAGTCAAAGTAACTCCGAAGAGATAAAAATAATAAGTTGTTTTGGGTTAAAAACGTCTCATAATAACAATTGTTTTTACAATAACTCGGATTTGACCGAGTAGACTTCTTAAATAAGTAGCTTACTTGTAGAAGCTTTTCCTGTCGTTGCCGTTCCCGGAGTCATTCCTGCAGTTGGGGACCGAGCAGTACTTTGGCATCTCCGGCTGCGACGTTCCGACTTGTTCTGTCCCGCTGTGTTCATAACAAGGTGAAACCAAAGTCCTTCCCTCGCGATGTGTCTGCTCAAACTCGTGCTATGTGTTGTCAAAACGTGGCGCACGGTTGACGAGCGATGATCAGCTGTTGAGACGTATGGCGTCATAATTATGCGACTGTCGAGTTTTCAGGAAGTGGTGGAAAACTGACGTTTCAGCGCCTGTAAATTATTTTCACTAACTTTTCGGTATATTCCTTTTGCAATTTATTCCTTTTGAAACACTAGTAATGATTACATTAGTTTTTTATTTTAAAATGTATTATTAGTTTTTATTACATTTTTTAAAAAAAATCCTCCTCCACGTGGTTAATTTATTCACAATTATTTTTGTTTATGCTTGTTATTTTATATCTTACTTATTTTCTATATACTTATTTATTTACTTTAGTTGTTAATCTTTTTTTCTATTATGTATTTACCTTATTCTTACTTTTACATCACTTTATTTTCCTTTATAAAACACAATTAACACTAACAGATGTTGGTTTTTGTAATTTTCTTAGTCATGTGTTTTTATACTTTATTTTAAAAAACTTTTAACAGTTTTTATTGGTTTTATTTTGGTGTAAAGCACTTTGGTCAACTGTGTTGTTGTTAAAGTGCTATATATATAAATAAAGTGTATTGGGAGTTACATTCTTTTGATATTTGTTTACAATATATATATATAGCCTATATAAAATCAGTTGCCTTTGTAAGCAATGCTGAATCTCCAAATTTCCTTCGGTATCAATAGAGTATTTATCTAAGAATGGAATAAATAATTTAATTTTATCCGCAAACGTGTCTATCTTCTAAAAACAGAGAAAAACTATTTAGTTTGAGGAAATCTTCCATCCAGAAGATAACTACTCCCCTATGAAGAGTATCAATCCTTCATAAAGGGTTAAAAAATGTTGATAGCTGAGCTATAATGCCTCAATAAAAGACCACACGTAATTCTACAACAATATATAATTTGATTAGATGTGAATTTACCAAAGAAATATAGTATGAATGTAACACAAAAACAAAAGGTTTGAATCCTTAGTGATAAAGAAATACATCCTGGAAAGGACGGCTATAAAAAATAATTTTTCTAAACCAACCTATTTTCCTTGGGGACCCCCTCCATGCACAGGGACCCCATGTCCCACCCATGCTCGGTTTTATGCTTTCAAAAGTGAGATTCTCACCACAAATCCTGGATTCTGGCAGAGTCATGTCCTTCCATGAAGCCACAGTTAAACCTAAATATGTATCCTTACCTTCTTCATTATTTTTTCTTAGAATAACAACAATGTGTGGACATCAATCAAAATGTTTCTGGATGTTCAAAACCTTGGGGACCCCCTGTGCTCCTTGGGAGGGGGGGGGTCCTGGACCCCAGGTTGGGAACCGCTGCTGTAAACAGTGAAACTGGAAGGAAGTGCTTTGAGTTGAAGTTGGTGAATCTGAGAAACAACTGGGACATAACTGTGAAACAATAATAAAAAAAACCCTCAGTAAACTAGATGTAATAACATTCAGTCCATAATAAATGAAGATAAAAGCTTGTTTCTAAAATCACTGGACTAGTTTTTTTTTTATTCAATAATTTTCTCCAAACATTACACAGAATCTTTAAATGATACAGTATATATATATACATACACGTCAGTGTATTTCTTTATCTAAAAAGTCGAGGGCCGTTGGACAATGCAGCTGTGCGTTTCAAGACAGGATTGTTTTCTGGACGTTTGTGTGATGAAGAAGAAAAATTCACATATGGGGTTAATAAGTCACCAATAACTGAACATGTATTGAAGACTAGAGTGCCATCAGTGTTGCTGTACACCAAAGCTAGTTTGAGGAGTGGACTGTGCAGGAGCTGCCAGGGTGAGTGGCACGATGACTATCAAGGGTGAAAACATGGAGCGCAACAGTACCTTCCCCAACAGGAAGCAGTGCAAAATAAACGTTACCAGTTAAATACATCACTAATGGCAAACAGCACCTTTATGAGTGTACCCAGAGAATCCGATTTTTTCTTCTTTTTTTGGGAATGAAATCATAAACCAGATTTTTATTCCTGCTGAATGAAAAGTGAGCTGATATACTGACGCTCGGTCTGAGAAACACTGACGAGACACGTTGCTCTTGGACCAGTTTACAAACTGCTGAACTGTGTATGCGGGGGCCAACATTACAATGCTAGGTTTCAGCCACAAGAAGCTCTTGCTAAAACTGAACAATCATTTTCATCACAGATCTTTGGTACATACCAGCAATTTGAAGCCATCTGCTGAGGATATCAAATACTTTTTTAAAAAAAAGAAAAAGCAGCTGAAAGTAGACTCTGGGGGTTGGTTTCTTTACCCGGTGATGCAACACGTGAGCCGGAAAATGGACGACGGAAGCATGAGTTTTCCAGTTTTAACCAATAATGTGAACGAATATTAGCAGTTTTGGAATGGACTGGTCTAAGTGATCTCTTCCCACCAGAACTATACCACATATTTTCTGCTTACAACTAGCTGAAGTTTGTTGGGGGGGGAAGGGATCTCTTAGGCTAAGCATGAACGAGAGAGCGAGTCCGAGCACTGGAGGGAATGAGGTGGCCGGGGATGGTTCGGGTCCGATGGGAGGTCATCAGTGTCGCAGACAGGTTTCAGATTTCGTGCGGCTTTCTACATCATCCCCATTTGCATTAGCGTGTTGGCGTACGCCATGGGTTTGACATTCGGATGAGGCTGTAAAAAGGTGGGCGAGAAGACGACAATAATTAGATGCAGCTTCAACAAGATTTTATAAAATGACGACGGCTGGGATGCCAAAAGACACGCCCGACGTCCTGCTCAGAACACTGTTCTCATCTGCTTATTCTAAAGCCATATGTGATGTAATATAATGGACCCATACAGGAGTAGAAATGTTTGCAGCTGAAGCCCAGCAGATGTCACTGTAACACTACATGTTGTTAAATCTGAACCTTGAAACTTTTCTGTACATTTTCAGTATATTTGATAGAAAAAAAGACATAAATTTGCATTTCCAAAACAACAAACTAGCATATACACTGCTCCAAAAAGTTAGAGATATTCAACTTTTAGGTGAAATGTCAGAGGTTGATGCTACGCTGGTGTTATTTTATGAATGTAGGACATCATGTCATGGCAATTCCTTCATCTCAAACTACTTACTGAAGCTGCAGGGGTGGGTATACTACAGCATAAAATGTCAATGTCTTAATAACTTGTCATCTTGTGAACAGGATGAAGAAGATGTTACATACAAGCTGTCATTGAATCAGGACATTTATTGGTTGATTCATGGTTCAGACACTTCCTTTTGTGATGAATCACCTTGTTAGAAAAGAGCATGTTATGCAATAAAAACTAAACTACAGATGTGGCATGTGCATTTTAAAGTGAATAGAAATTCAGATTTAGCCCATCTGTAAAGGTTATAGTTCATTTTTAGGTTCATTCTGACATCATATTAAAAGAGAAATGTCCCTTAACTTTTGGGAGGAGTGTTTATAACGTACAACGGAGTAAACAATACTCACCACAGCAGTGAACTGGTGAAATTCTGGCTTGAGGTCGGATCCCCTGAGGTGGATGTATGCTCCTTTGTTTCCCATCTGATCACTGGAGGATACAACAAACAGTTCAAATGTGCAGCTTTTGGTTACACGGAGACTTTAAAACACTGCAAAAACTGGTTTATGGCAAGTAAAAGTAATTTGTGACTCGAATGTGAATCCAGGTTTTGCTTGCTGCTGAGCTGAATCCTCTGGGTGGGAGTCTCACATCTCTGCATCTAGTTTCCGTCTCCTTCATTCCTGATGTTTTTGTATGGACTCGGTCTTTTATCAGAGTTCTGGGAGAACCAGCCACAACCTAAACTTCTGGATTCACATTCGAGCCAGAATTGACTTCACCTGCGATAAAACATACGAACGAGCAGCGCAACCATCAGCCGGGCTCTGTGGTTGAGTCAGGCAGCACCATAACATACCAGTAGTTGGGTGCTGAGAACACGGTGATGCACTTTTTAGAGTGGGTGACCTCGTAACCCTCTGCTTTGACCTCGTGACTGCGCACAATGTATTCCAGCTTGTTCTGATCCAGGAAGCGCTCCGTCACATCTGGTCCGAACTGACAGCTCACCCCTCGCTTGCTGACCGACCGGCCGTTCTATAACAGAGAAAGGGATGAGGAGAAAATTATTATTCATCCACAGCAGAAGACGATTGATTCCTCTCTCATTCCAGTGTGAGAGGGGGAACTGACCTGAGGTTGTGGATCTGACCAAAGAAGGTCACACATGGGGCCTGGGAAGGAGTAGCAGAAGGTGTTGACATGGACTCATTTCCATTTCCAGACATGATTTATCTCATCTTTTGTAAAGATGGTGAATGTAAAGCCCCACCTGAGTCTGGAGGTTGTCTATTCCTATCAATCTTCCTGAGGTCCTCCAATGTGACGCCGTCTTCACTGAAAAGCCCCCCATGCATTACCTGACATGGAGAATGACATGAACACATATGACGCCAGTTTTAAAGTCTCAGCATCGGCTTCTTGTTAGTTTTCTAAATAGATTTTAAGATTCTTTTTCTGGTTTATAAGGTTCTTAATGGTCTGAATTATCTGAACTGCTTTTACATTATGAGCCTGTTAGAACCCTAAAGTCTGTTAATAATCAGAACTAAAATCCACGAGGAGAGAGCTTTCTCCTCCAGTCGTCCATGTTTGTAAGACAACCTTCCTGAAGACAGCAGAGAATATTCATGTTTTTAAAACTGAACTAAAAATCCACCTTTTTAACCTGTTTTTTATCATTTATATAGATCTAGAACTGATTTTTGCTTTTTTTCAAGTATTTTAATTAGAATTTAATCTATTATTAGTTGTATTTCAGGCTTTATGAATAAAATTTTTTATTTAATTTGTCTGCTATATTTAGTTTTCTTATTTTTATCCATTTATTTCATTTTGTTTTAATGTGTTTTAAGTGCTGTATAAATAAAGTCTGATTGATTGATAGCGGTTTGTGAGTTTAATTGTAAATAAAAATCAAACCAAAGTGCAAAAGAAGGTTGAGAATACTCGCCAACAACAACAACAATAATCATTATGTAGTATTCCATCAGCAGTATCAGATTTTACTGATTACAGATATATGATTATATTCCAACACATTTTGGCTCATTTTATTGCTCTTTTGCATCATGTCTTTCAGATAAAATACTAAATCTTACCAGCACTTTGCTGTTGATACACTGTGCAAGCGGAAGCCACTGGAAGACCTCACTGAAAAGCTGAAACATCTGGGCTGTGTACTTGGCTTTGACCTCCCCTTCAAACCCATACATCTGGTTCATGTTGTCCGTCTCATGGTTACCTGCACATAGAAACTCTCTTATTTTAAACAATAAAGTCTTGTTTAAGCTCTTTAATAAGACGAAGTCTGTAGCTTAACAGTAAAAGCTGAACTAAAAGTCAACACGAATGTGATGTGAATGACTTTCAGTGTTGCTCTTTAAGCTCTGACAGACATGTAATTAGCATGTTAGAAGAGCCATTACACACAAACAGACACACACACACAGACACACTGAGTGCTTTCACCTCTAAGCAAGTGGAAGTCGTTGGGGTAGAGCAGCTTGAAGCCAAAGAGGGTAAGAATGACCTCAACAGAGAAAGAGCCACGATCCACAAAGTCACCATTGAACAGCTAAATGCTGTGGTTAAGCACAATGACGCACAAGTTCTGGCTTTGACGCATTTGGCTTTTGTCATTTTAGACCAGAATAGCAAAAACCTGGAGAGTGACAGCTCAACACACAAGTAAAAAAAGAAATGTGACGTACAGCTGACTGGGAAAGGATACGTAAGGGTTGGTCTCTGAGGGTAAACCGTTCAGCTTGAAGATGTTGAGGAGATCGTAGTATTGCCCGTGGGTGTCGCCACAAATAGTTATTTTTTCTGTCTGTGGTGAAGAGTCATATACAAACCAGAAATAGAGTCAAAACAACAACTTTGTGAGAGAAAAAAAGATGTTTTGTGTGCATAAACCTAACTTTCAGAGTCCTTACCTCCTTCAATGAAATTTCAACGAGACTCGGTAGTTTCGATAGAACATCTTTAACTTGTACCAAAATCTGAAAAGGTACATTGATGATTAATTATGGTCTGTGAGGGAAGTACAGAGCGTACGCCTAGGTATGAACATGCACGTTTACCTGATAGGCACACTTTCTGTGCAGCTTCTTTTGATCTTTGAACCACTCCATCATGTCTTTCATAAACTGCAACGTGATCTTTCCATCTTCCACTTTGGGGCCCACGTAGTCGTCCTCAATCGCTGCAAAACAAATTCATCTTTACTCATCATTCATACAACAATCACTCACATGGTAACATAATGCCTGTTTTATTAGATCGCATGGGATTGGCTGCACTGCCTTTTTTTTTTTAAATAATTTATTCACTTATTTTTTAAATCATTGATGCTTTTTTTCGTGCAATCTTAGCGGAGGTTTCTGGTGAAATAAGTCGATACAAAAATTGCCGTGAAGACCAGTGACTGTAAAATGAATGGACAGACTATCCGGGAGGTTTGTGAAGAGCTGAAAAGAAGCTCATTGGGAGGATCCCACCGTCGCCATCTTAGCAACGTGACTCCCGAAAAACCCAAAAATGGGCGACGAGGAGGCGCTGAGGGGGGGGCTGGAGCGTGGGGAGGGATGATTGACACCCTTCAAACTCTGAGCTACGAGCTAACAAAGCTAACCCG
>JBBBVU010000009.1:28789881-28801325 GCA_037177055.1 Atherinosoma microstoma
TATCTATCTATCTATCTGTCTGTCTGTCTGTCTGTCTGTCTGTCTGTCTGTCTGTCTGTCTGTCTGTCTGTCTGTCTCACCATTTCATGGAAATATTGGCTCATTTGATGCCAGCAACACCTGTTCCAACTCTAAAACATTGGAAGTGGGGCAACAAGACACTAAAAGTAATTTGGCACAAATGGAAACAATGATAGGAGCATTTGACAGCTAATTAGGTTGCTAGGCAACAGATCAGTAACATGACTGGACTTAAAAGGAGCATTTCAGAGAGGCAGAGTCTCTCAGAAGGAAAGATGGACAGAGGTTCACCAATCTGAGACAAACTGGGTCTGAAAGTGTGGAACTATTTCAGGAAAATGTTCCTCAGACTTTGAAGATCCACCATCTAGAGTGTATAACATCACAAGGCTTAAAGGTCTAAACCGGATGCTGGTGATGCTGGGGTCCCTCAGGCAGCACTGCATTAAAACCAGACATGATTCTCTATGGAAACCAGTGCATAGACTCAGGAAGACGTCCAGAAATTCCCCCTGAAATCCACAAATGCAGGTAAAAGCTATATGATGCAGAGAAGAAGCCAGATGGGAAGAGGATCCAGACACATTTCCGTCTTCTCCGGACCAAAGCTCACTTAAAATGCTCTGAGATGAAAATGTGAACTTGTTTCTGGAAAGCATGGTTCGCAGACTAAAGAGGAGAGAAAGCATCCAGCATCTCTGATGGTATGGGGGTGCATTAGTGCATCCATCACAGTATGTCTGGAACTGTCCTGTCGGTAGTCTGGGCCTTTCACTAAAGAAATCTGGCCAAAATTTTGATGAAATGGTAAAATTTCTACGTTTAGTTGTTTATGTCCTCTGGGGAATAAAAATGTGATTTTATGAGATTTGCATTCTGTTTTTATTTACATCTCAAACATCATCTCAACTTTTTTGGAATTGATGTTGTATAAAACACACACACACCCGTCTCTACTTATTCTACAGCTTGGCTCTCAGATTCCAGAGAGATAAAACTCACTGGTTTCCTGTTGATGATACTAAAAACCTTTAAAATTGGGGAATGGTTCAGTAACTTTAGTCTTGCTGGCTACTCTGTCAACATATTTTTGCAGTATTGATGTTAGATTTTAAAATTAAACCGGCTCTTTGATGCTGAAGTCCTTTAACTTTTCATTTGTCTTAAAGTGAGATGACCTGACAGAAAGATGCAAAATTATAAGGGTTATATCTTTTTATTGTTTTATTTGAACTCTGTTCAGTTTTATGACTGGTGAATCTCTTGCTCTTTGTGATGACTGCTAATCAGAGTAACCAGAGCAAATGTGACTCTACTCCAGTACAAATAATCAGTAAGCAAACACACTATCAGACATTCAAGCTTTGCATAATTCATCCCTCTCTTGTGCAAATCTGCTCAGACACTTCTCCTGTGCAAGCTTTGTCTTGTTGTCTGCCCTGCAGGGAGATCAAACGACAGAGAGAGAGAGAGAGAAAGAGAGAGAGAGCTGTACAGTCATTGAGATAGCAGGATTTATTTACAAGTCACCCTTGAACTGCATTCCAGTGACAAATTACTGCAGATGTTGGGTAATAGGTCGATCTCCAAAACAAGGCAGAAGAAATGAAGAGGATGTGGATCACATCAATGATACGTATAAAATCAATAGTTATTATACAACTAGAAGGGGGGAAAAATATGATAAGGATAAAAATTTCCATATAAATGTCACTTTACATGTTTTGAGTCAAACATGTGATGCAGTCCTGTGGAATGGAAAGAGTGATAGGACATATACAGATAGGAGTCAAGGTCATCAATCATTTACCTGAGGAGCATGGGCATAAAGCCAGGAAGAACACTGTCATTCATTTATAAATTAGAAGTATAGATAACCCGACAGGTAATTCGTTTTTAAACAATGACCTTAAATTACAAAGGGAGGCTGACCACTCTCTGGTCACAATTAAAAGGCAAATCCTCCGCAGTCAAACGCATCAAAGTCAGAATCTCCTTCAAAGTCGAAGCTGTTGAAGTGGGGGGAGTCGACGTCCTGGCTGCAGGCGTGGAAGGAGCCTCCTGCAGGGAGCTCAGAGAAGCCCCCCGCTCCGTGGGCCATCTCTGGGGCTCTGCTGGCGAGGGGGGAAGAGGGGGAGCAGGAGTTGAGGTATCCCAAAGCGGAGGAGGCCGCCGCTCCCCCCATCAGCAGGCACACTGCCCTCACCGCCCGGGCATCGCTGCTGTTGCCATGGCGAAGACAATCTGACACACGGTGAGGTGGTGCCACAGACGCGCTGCGCTTCGGCCACCTCGCTCCACCAGCTGTAGAAAGAGAAGAACTAGAGTTTCTCTCAAATATCCTAAATCATAGAAAGGTTGGCATGAAAATGAGTGACTGTAATCTGACACTTGGGTCAAGAGGATAAATTCTACAATTAAAGTGAGAGTAGCCTAACACTCTTTTTTTTTGTGCGTGGGTTTCAAATCTGGAGCTTAGATTTCCTCCCATTAGTGGGACGCCATGACTGTGTCAGGCATAAAATTCACACACTGAACTTTAAATTAAAATTATTTCAGACTGATGGTCCTTTCAGGCCGAATGCAGCCCGCTCTGTGACGGCACAAGCAGATGGTCCTGCGGGACAGGAGGATCATTAAAGCTCAGAGATTTCATATAATCACATTTTAAGCTTTTCCTCCATTTTGCTTTCTCTGCCTGATGGATGACTCCTGTCTACAGAGAAAGGATAACATCCTATCTTTGGCAACTATAACGAGTGCAGTGTGCAGTGTAAAAAATAAACGTTAAAAGACGTAATATTCTGGTGCCAGGAAATTACTGGGAAAAAAATCATAAAGTTACTGTAAAATTGAATAATGATAATATAGCGTATATGCCTTTGCTTTTACATGAGATCTTTTATTTAATTTCAGCTTTTTAATGTAAATAAAAAATTTATTTAAAATATACTTTGTTGATCTTAGTTGAGAAATCCATCATCTGGGTTATCGTAGTGGGAGGCCTGGCATCCAGTGCCCAGGGAGCAGCTGGGGGTTAACAGCTTTGCTCAAGGGCCCACAGTGGTTCACCTTTGTTGCCAGTCTGGAGTTGAACCTGGTCCTCCAACCCTGAGTTCACCTCTTTAACCTCTAGGCCAGTAGTTTCCAGCCTATTTTCCCCATTCATGCAACAACCCCCCCACCCCCTGCCCTATGTTGAAACCATGTTTGGTTTTGTGCTTTCATTAACTGCTTCTCATCATAAATGATGCATTCTGGCTCATTTCCTTTGATAAAACCAATTTTCTTTGATCAAAACTCAATTTTAATCAAACTGGCTCTGAACAGTCAAAGCTTTGGGGACCCCCTCTTTGGGGGACCTAAGGTTGGGAACCACTGCTCTAAGCCAACAATAAAATTATTGTATTTGACATCTTAAATTTGCGGCAAACCAATTCAGATTTCTTTAATTTTGTGGGGTTTTTTTTGTTGTAATTTATTGACTTGATAAATTCATTCATTTTTATTAAATTACTTTTACTAATATATTTATTTCTATATTGTTTATTATTTATTGTTATTAATTCATCTCATATTTAGTTGTAGTTTATTTTATCACTGTCTTTTATTTTTATTTTACACATGTGTATTTTGCTTTTATGTTATCGTAAATAAATTCAGGCATTGAGGGGTTAAACTTGAAATTAACAGTTTAACTATTTTCTTTTAAAATGACATTTTATTGAAATCGAAAAAGTATTATAAGTCTTCTAATGTTCATTTGAATATTTCTTCTCAAAAATGGAAATGTTATGTATTTTCACAGTTACAGGGTTTTCCATGCTATCATACATCAGACGTGTAAATTTGTCCTTCTCTGTTATCGTATTGATATTTCCCCGTATTTCAAGAATACAGGAAAACACAGAAAAAAAAACAGAATAAAAACCTGTAATATGGAGTGTCAAGGCCTATTCTGCCACTTAGTTCAGGAGGTACAAATCTTTTTACTCACATTAACAGTTTAAAGAGTCACGCAGACACAGTTATTCACACACATGTGTGTGGAGTCAAGTCTTAAAGCTGCCTGCATGTGCATTTAGTATCATTTTCATAGTTTAGCTCAGCTATGTTTCTTGTATCACACAGGTTATGTATTTAGAAAAAAGAAAAAAAAGTGATAGAGATCAACCGGAGCCTAACCCAACAATCAGGTGAGAGGTGGGGTATGAATCTGCCTGCATGGAGGAGGACGTAGTTAACTAACTATGGATTACTTAGGGATGCTTTTGTTGTTTTAAATGACCCTGAAGTTAATGATCATCTATTAGCAGACCTGGGCTTTGGCTTCTGTCCCTGAAGGAGCCTCCTCTCTCGGTGACTCGAGGCAAAGGAGGGGTTCCCTCACTAATCCTGGGGGAACCAGGGTCTTTATCGCTGGAGGAGTCCGGCAGAGGGTCTCTGTCTGTGATGCAGGGAGTGAGGCTGCGCTGTCTCTGAAGGGTCTGGGGTGACATGACACCCTGGAAAAGAGGGAAAAAATGAATGGTTATAAAACTCTTTATATGTAAGACAGGCCTTTTACCCAGTGAAACGTTTTCAGATATGATCAGAAATATGTTTTAAAACATCCAGATGCAGGTGGCAGGTGAAGTGCTCCAATAAAACAACATAAAAAACAGGTTTAACAAGATAAAACTCACCTCTCTGACTTTCCTGATAAGCTTCAGCCAAAGACTGTGAAAGGTAAAGATGAGATGTCATTGTCATTGAATCAGATATAACCTTATAACAACACATGCAGGCAAATGTTTGATAGTAACTAGGACAAAGGAGACCTAAATACTGCCACAAGCGTGGGCATGTGTGTGTTAGTATGCCCCTGTGTGCAGACAGCAGCTGATAATGAGTGGGGAAGAGGACATCTGTCACTCAGAGAGACACCTACATGCAGTCATCGGGATTGTCTGTGAGGAGCAGCAGAAATTTGTTCTGTGGCATGATGAGGGCAAAGCAGCAGTCCCTCCTGCCTCCTGCAGGCAGCTTGGGAAGGTCAAGGATCTCCCGTCCTTCAACAATCAGCTCACAGTTGGTTTGTAGTGACACCACCTGGTCTGGAGGGGACTCAGCATCCCGACACACCAGCAGGCTTCCCTCCATCGTCAGCACTACATACTTCTCCTTCCACTGCTTGAACATAAAGCCTCCTGCAGAGGAAGAGCAACACACAAAAAAGGTGTCTTCTATTATGAGGCTATTATTGCTCATGAAGCAGGATTTTACTGTTGCAGTCGGTTGAGGAGGAGCCCAGAAAAATGGATTTTTTCATGAATTATTGTTTTTCAGAATTAAATTTTCTATTTAAAACGGAATCTTTTGTTTGTGAAAATGTACGAGTTACTGAGGGATGCTGTTAAAAAGCACCAGGGCTCAAACTTCAGACAACTTCAGTCCAACTAAGAGCCCAAATCTCACATTTGAGTCACAATAAAGCTGCTTAAAGACCAGAAAAGAAAAGCAGCAAAGCTTCACGTATTTTTAGATTAAAAAGAAAAATCACTGAAAGGACAACTAAATAGTTTCATATCAACATTCTTACATATTTCTTACATTTTCTTGTCAGTAAACTAATTGATTAAGCTATACTTTTAGGTAGGGTTCATTAATAGCCCAATAATAATAATAATAATATATTGAATCTTTGGCATGGAGACTTTATGTTTAGTCAACATATGTCAACAACGTCCTCACAATGGACGTTACTCCAAAAATACTCAAATTTCCCTAAAATATATTAAACTGCAGCCTTGAAAAATACATCTGTGATGAGCAATCTCTGCAAACAACAGTTAAAACTGACATATTTTACTAAATAACATTAGGAACTAAGCTGTTATATTACATTATGAGGATGTTCTCTGCCAGGAAATGATAATACACAAACATAATGTTGTTTTACAAAAGGCCAACGCTCTTTAATCACCAAGGCAGGACTGTTCTGAGACATTTAACAAGTAACGCATTGACTAAAACAAGTAAATGAATAAAAAAGAAAAAGAAAAAGTGTGATGGCATGTGACCTGAATTCCACATTATCTGGGGAAATGTGATTAAATTCAGACAGTGAGGCAACAGAGCTCAGAGCTGCAACGTGATGCCAGTAATAATAACAAACATCACCAAGCTGTTTCAACCGGTCATCAAGCACAAACCTAGAAGCAACAGTGTCAATCAAACATCTAACGTTGCTTAACTGATTAAAGAGAAACCTTTAACCTGCAAATAAAAGATTAAAATCTTGAGTTTCTAACAGCGTTGGCTGGTTTTTATTAGGGCGTGACACACATGAGGGTGTTAGAGTGTAAGTGTCCCAGACAACTGTTCATTGTGTTAAAAGGATAATAGAGGACATGTTGATGGATGAGGATGATCTGCTTTAGTTCTCCACACAGAGGATTACAGATAAAATCGGTGGATTTTTCCAAAAGAGAGGAGGGAGAGAGTTATGGGACTGTGATGGATTGTCTGTACTGTAATGAACTGCTGCAAATCTACAGTATTTTTCTGTATTCTGTTACACCATAAACTACAGTTAAATATCATTCATTGTCTAATGGAAAATTAATAACATGTGTGAACCAATATGTGGAATTTCTGTAATTAAAACTGCATCATTGCATGTCAAAATGTTAGATTACTCCTCACAGCTCAGACGTTGTAGTGATGCATTACTTTTTGGTTTACTCTCACATTGGAGCAACTTCACAGATTTGATTGTGGAATAATATTTTTAACTCTTATTAGTCCCCACAGTCAAGAAAAAAAAATCTACTGTGAAATAGCCGGTAAAGTGTGATTCACCATGACGCCACTATCAAATGAAGCCAAGGCTGATGGAAAACAGATGCAGGCTGCAGTAAGTAAGCACAGCTCCATGAGACGGCTGAGACCTGAATCATGACTTGGCTTTGTGAATTAACATCTCGTCATTGTGTAAAGACACATCTGGGATAAATCATGTGACGTAGAGTAACGAGACTCGGTTAAAGTGCTGATCTGAAACAGTTATCCTCTTCTGAACAATGAGCTGCATAAAATGAGGAAAAAACTTTTAATTCTGGTTGTCAGAAATGTTGCAAGAGCAGATTTTTAAAGGGATTTTTGCCTTATTAAATGATCCAAAACAAATTAAAACACATACCTCCTCCCAAAAAAACGTTGCATGAATAACACAGTCGTCAAATACAAACTATAATCCAACATGCCAGATTACAGGAAACATTAAAAAGCACAGTGCACCAGTAATTACATTTACTGCTAAAACCCTACACACAATGCTTCCATTGGCTTTTAATCTTGGAAGGATGAACAAAAGTCGAACTATTTGACTAAACACAAGTTGACTCAGAGAAGTTGCGAGGTTTTAAAGGAATGAAAACCTACCATATTTCCTGAGGAAGCCTCGATGGACACCTGCTGTGCTCATGTCTGTGGTCAGCACAGCAGCAGCAGCAGCTCAAATGAAAGGCAAAGCAACGGATGCTGAAAAATAGGGTAAGAGAGGGAGACAGTGAGAGCCAGAGAATAATCCCTACTATTCAGGCCTTCCCCCATTTAAAACCATACTCCTGTGTGGAGGGGAGGGGGGGGGGACTGGAGCTGCCCCCTGCTTATGCAGACATACACATATGAGCATTAGAGGAACAAATCATCATTGCGGCGATGGATAAATCCCACCATGAAGCTCTGATGATTTGCACGGACGACCATCAGCAGATGTCGTGATGGACTTTGCGTTCCCGCTATTCTCTCAGTTAAACACGCAAACATTTAAGCCTCCATTTGCACCCCAGCACGCAACATATGGTAGAAAATATATCTTGCCATTAAATCGCCATCAAACTTACATCTTTGTATACCTCTGTGGCCTAGGATGGCCTGGGGGGCCAGGGCTCGGATCACCTCTCGCTATAGGGCAGATTAAAACTGAGGGATTATTATTCTTGCACAGCTGGAAGCC
Organism: Atherinosoma microstoma; assembly: GCA_037177055.1. Classification (NCBI taxonomy): domain Eukaryota; kingdom Metazoa; phylum Chordata; class Actinopteri; order Atheriniformes; family Atherinidae; genus Atherinosoma; species Atherinosoma microstoma. Next base: position 28,797,905 of record JBBBVU010000009.1, read on the forward strand.
TGTTGTTGCAGCAGTGTGGATAGCCCCAACCAAGATTTTAATCTGTGCAAACCTGGCATGTGTCCCTCATCCATGCAACAGCCTCCAAGATATTAACTGTTTTTCAATGTTAAAATATCCAAGTGGGATTAAATGCTTTGCCTTGTATGGAATTGTTCTGCTCAGCGCTGCTACAATACTGTTATATAACAGGAGAGATCTTAGAGGGACACCGTCATGTTTCACTTTAACAGGTCTCATGTTCACAGATAAACAAGGAAAATATTAGAGAGCAGATTTCAGGACACTACGAGAAATAATATTCAGTCAACAGAAGCATGGACAGATGGATATTTAGTATTTCATGTACAACAATAGAAAACTTAAGCAGGTTGTTTTGCTTTTATATTTTTATATTTTTGCTGAGAGGACCCACATCCAGCCAAGTTCGGTGATTTAATCCACAAAATGAATAAAGATGCACTGCCTGGCCAAAAAGAAAGGTCTCACACTGGACCTCCTTTAGCTCTGATTCTGCAGCAGCATGTTTCTAGAAGCTTCTGCAAAGTCACAAGATTTATTTCCATCCAGTGTTGCATTCATTTTCCACCAAGATCTTCTATTGATGATGGTAGAGTTGGACCACTGCACAAAGTCTTCTCCAGCACATCCCAAAGATTCTCCACAGGGTTCAGGTCTGGACTCTGTGGTGGCTGATAAATGTGTGAAAATGATGTCTCATGCTCCCTGAACCACTCTTTCACAATCTGAGCCCCATGAGTCCTGGTGTTGTCATCTTGGAATATGGAAGATGGAATCACCTGCTCATTCACTATATTCAGGTAGTCAGATGACCTCCTTCTTTGGGCACATAATGTTGCTGAACCTCGACCTGAACCTAGACCTGAACCTAGACCTGACCCTATACCTGAACCTGGACCTGAACCTGGACCTAGACCTGAACCTAGACCTGAACCTGGACCTGAACCTGGACCTGAACCTAGACCTGACCCTAGACCTGACCCTACCCTGAACCTGGACCTGAACCTAGACCTGACCTGACCAACCTCAGATCAGTACTATACATGTACTGTACTTAGATTCTACATGTATAATAAAAATGGTGGGAGTTGTGATGAACCTCTCTGACCTGGCTCCATGTTGCATTCATGACTTGTTGGTTTGGAAACTTGTATGTGGATCCTGATTAAGGTACATGAGGATGTGGTGTAGACCTGTGATGATGGGAGGCCCAAGGCTGGATGTGAGCCAGTGTTTCCTGTACGAGGAGCAGACATCTTGCTAAGTGAGCTAACTAGCTGCTACTGCAGCTCTACAACATGGCTGCTAGGTAGCGTAGAAATGTCCCTTTAGGACTGACAGAAATGAGCGAGGATCCCCCTGCAGACAGCCTCCAGGTGTTCCGCCAGGTGTAACACCTGAGCTACTCAGTCAGACATCAGGCTGCTCCATCTCACAGCTTTTCAACCTTCAGTTTAGTCTTTGAGTCCTGAATCTGAGCCTCTTCTAGACACTGACCCATCATGGTGATGACAGCTGCATCCCTTCATCCTCCTGATGCTTCCATCACTCTGGAACAGGGTCGATCTGGACTCATCAGACCACATGACCTTCTTCCATGGCTCCAGAGTCCAATCTTTATGCTCCCCCATCACCGGTTAGTGGTTTTCTTTTGGTTACACATCTGTTCAGTCCCAATCTCTTGAGGTCTCTTCACATTGTTCATGTGGAAATGTTCTTACTTTCACTATTAAACATAGCCCTGAGCTCTACTGTTGTTTTTTATCTGATTTCACCAAACGTTTAAGCGATCACTGATCACCAATCACAAGCTTGTTTGTGGATGAACAATTATTCTGAGTTAGAATATTTGGCACTGTGGAAAACTACTCAGAACACCAAATATACCAGAGAAGTGACCAAATCTGGTGTTTCAGCTGTAATTTATATCACTACCAGAACATTTTAGAAAATGTAGACATTTAACACATATTTCAGGTACGCCGACAGTGAATAAGATCCACATATTTGATATTTTGCCATTATCTCTGTGCTGTCTGCAGCTCAGCGGGGTTGCAGTCAGGTGCTTGATCTGGCCAGTCAGCATTTTCCCTCCTAACCCTGAAAAGCTCCTTGGCTGTTTTGGCTCCGAGAACTCAAACTCCTCCCGTTCATCTCAGAAGCACATGGTGTCTAACGTATGAGCTGACCCATGTTCCTGCTGCAGTTGGTGTTTTTGAGGTTTACCAGGGGTTTGCATCCCGTACCAAACCCTAGGATGTTGTCATGAGGTCCTCTCTTCAGCATTGTTGAGGAAACACCTGCATCCTGGAGAAGGGTTCTTGACTTGCGGAGCATTTACAAGTGGGTGGTGATTATTTGTCCGTCAGGTCCGAAGCAAAGATCCAGTAAAAAGACAATCACAAAACAGAATATTTAAGTCTCTGGAGAGTTTATTTGGACAGATGTGACATGATGAAACTGAGCTGTCTCATCAGTTTCCTGTTGATCAGCAGTATAAAAGACTGGAAGGTTAAGCTGAACTCATGGCTGTGAAAAAGGTTTGCTCTACTTTTACAATCTTCATAAAAAGAGCCACATCAATGACTGAAATCAGGATTCAGTTCCAGCTGAAGCATCGTTTCAGCTTTATGGCTCATTTTTCTTCATCTTTTTCTCATATTTATCCGTCATGTTGACTTCCAGCTGCAACTCAGAGCTATTCAGTCCAAACCACATGTGAACTATTAATCAGGAGACACACACCTTCCAAGCTTTTTAAATATGGATAAATGTTTTATCTACATCTACTTCTATCTTCCTTCAGGCTGGACTCACTACACATTTATTGTTGAAAAGCATGGTTAAGTAAATCTGTGGTTTCTTGTAAAAGATTATGTAATGAAGGTGATTTTCTTTAGTGGATTTGTGCCAAACGGACCAAAACTGAGCAATTTAACTTCAACTGAACAATGATTAAGGCCTAGTACACAAAAATCATTAATGTGGAAATATTGTGGGTCTGTTTGCTGATATATTGGCAAAATACTACAATACTAAACTAGATAGAATCGTAAAATGAAATGTAAAACATTTCATGTTATTAAAAGCACAAACACAGAAAAGAGACAGTTTTTTGTTATTACAGTCACTTCTTAAAAAGCTAACAGTGTATATTGACTTTAAGAACAGACTCTCAGCTTTAATCCAAGGTTATTATCCACACACCCAAATTTCTGGTGAGGCTTAGAAAATACAGCTCCAGAATATTTACAGCTGGAGGCCATGCATGATGGAATAATGGACTTAGAAGCAAGAGAACAAAGGGCCGACCTCCCCCAAAAATGTGGAGAATTGTTTAGCTTTTCTAATCTGAAGTCTTTTTTTAGCCCTTTAACAAAATGTAAAATTAACATATATA
>JBBBVU010000009.1:28861370-28868870 GCA_037177055.1 Atherinosoma microstoma
ATATATACACATATTTATTTATTTATTTATTTATTTCAGTGAATTGCATGACTCACTGATGTCAACTGAAGTGACAAAATTCCAAATATTCCATCCCCACTCATGAACATACTAGAAAACAGCATCAAATAGGTGTCGCAGTGTTGTACGGTAGTGGACATGAAAGGGTTAAATAACAAATCTCCGAAACTGAGGCATGACTTTTTGGCTCAAATATAACAAAAATAAAAAATTAATTGCAAAATAATGAACTGTAAAGCTAAGAGGAACTAATTATCTTCCAGTCCCTCCAGAACAACAAAAACTCACCCAAAGAAAAATGATTTAAAGGAATAAGTCGTGTTTTCCTGGTAATGTGACAAATTTGGGACGGCTACATGTTTTATTGCATATTCCAAACCCTTTGAATTGATACTGATAGTTGAAATTGCAGCATCGCAACTTTCTAGAGGGACTGGTTTTCTGGCCGGAGCAGAGGAAGACGATGTTCAGTGTTCATTGACACATCTCAACGAAGCCTGAAGCTGAGCCATTAAAATGAAAACCGGATGAAACATTTGCCCAATAATTATGGACATAGAGACAAAAATATGGGAAAAGTACATTTTTAACAGCAGCCGGTCAAAAGTTTTACATGAAATTGGAGCGAGCAGGTAAAACTGAAGCTCTTTCCTCCATTTATTATGTCATATAGTTATTTATATTATATTATAGTTAGCTCATATTATCGTATTAAAATAAGGGATTAACTTTTAACACGTACAAAATCATCCAAAGCAACATTATCAAAGAAATACTTTAAGTGGATTAAATGTGAATCAAAAGGAAAAATGAACAACAACTGTTTCTTCTGAATTATTTTAAATTCATGTTAATGTGAAGTAAACCGATTGATTTGCATATTTATTACAAGGATATGTTGATAATGATCAGCTGTTTTTGTGTCTCAGAGTTCCTGAAAACAAACTAAAAATGGTTTGAAAATCATTTTAAATAACAAAAACTATAAAACTTGCTACTTAAAATAATTTAGATCAATTAGAAAAGCGGCGCAAAGTAATCAAACTTCTCTGTTAATCTGTTTAATAATGATTCACTGAATAAAAAAAAGAAATCAGATACGTCTCCAGGAAGCATGAGACAAAAAGTTTGTGTAATTAGTAAAGTCAAAGTGGAAAAATGAGCCATAATGAAGTGTTAGCTGGAATATGTCGACTCTCTTCTGTCATTTTCTTTAAAAAGTTGATCAAATATGCAGTTTACTAAACAATTTGGCTTTAAAAGGGTTGGAAATGAATGAATGTGCCAGAGATTCTTCGTACCTGTGCAAGTTTCATCATCATATGAGCAAAGACGTGCAGGAAACCTACGACAGCGTCCCACAACCTGCTGTGGGCCAGAGACTGCTGGTTCCCAGTGCAGGGGCCCTGAAAGAAACACGTCCCACTAAGTTCACCATGAAGGAAACACATCAACATTTTCTCAATGCAAATGTTGAAATTTTACATTTTAAGTTCATCTGTAAAGTTTTTTAATGCAAACTCCCAACATGTCCCCCACCACTAGGAGTTGGTGCAGGATGTCACCAGCTGCACCGTTACCAGTGGCGTACTGGGAACGTCCCGCCTTACGTTTCTTACCTGGATGTACTCAGTCAAGCTGTTGAAGACTTGCTTGGCTACTGTCATTGCTTTGGAGAAATTCCTCTTACCCGGCTCATCGATGATGTCTTTGCCTGAGTAATACCAGTAAAAGTCACTGATGGACTCCTGCACACAGGGAGGAGGAGGAGGAGGCAGGGGGAGGAGGAAGAAGAGGAGGAGGAGGAGCAGGAGGAGGAGCAGGAGGAGGAGGAGGAGGAGCAGGAGGAGGGGGAGCAGGAGGAGGAGGATGAAGAGGAGGATGAGGAGGTGGAGGAGGAGGAGCAGAAGGAGGAGCAGAAGGAGGAGGAGGAGGAGAAGGGGGGGAGGATCAGGGGGAGGAGGACATAATGTCACTTTTGGTTTGAGTACACCTTTACATTGACGCGTCATCACATACATTAAAGCCTGGAGTAGAGCTGTTCCACATACTTTAGAACAGGGATGTTAAACATACGGCCTGAACTAAAATGAATTCAACATCCCTGCTTCAGAAGATCACAAGAAGTTCTAGGGGGGATAACTAACGGCTTATTGTACGGGGCTAGGGGGGTAGCTAACGGCTTATCGTACGGGGCTGTAAGACTTAGGGCAGAGTGTGAGTAAATGAGTGACCTGCAGCCGGAGCAGGTAGTCCACAGTGCAGATGATAACGTTGATGGTGGTGGTGCTGCCCGTCTGAGTTCGCAGGTAGTTCTGAAAATCTGAACACAGACAAGAAAAACAAAGAGTGCTTTAAACTGACATCTTAAATAACTACAAATTCATCCAAGAAGTTTACTTTTAACCATCCAGGCAGAGAACAAAACATGAGTTACATCCATTCATCCTGCAAGTCTGCAACCTCCTGGATGTTTGTAGAGATACTCACCGTTATTATGGCCTTCACAAAGAAGCTGCAGGAAGCGGAAGAGGTCGCACGTAAATTCATCGTCCGCCATCACTTTCTCATCTGAGCAGAGCAGCGAGAGACAAGCTAATCAGTCCGTGCACGAGGCTTCACCGGAACCAGTGTGTGAGTGTGTGTGAACTGTGTTATTCTGCTAGAGGACGAAGCTCAACACGGGGGATTAGGTGTTCAGTTAAGGATAAGGTTGAGGTGTGATGGATGAAAAAACAACACCTGTGAATTTTAAAGCTGTGCATCCAGTCTCTGTTCAATTTTATTCCCAGTTTACAAAAAGCATTGTATGCTTTCTACTACCACACTTTCTTTCCTTTTTATCTTAATATTTATAGATTCCTTTTGAGTCTTAACATAAAATTTCTGTTAAAAAAAAAGGATAAAAATGACAGCTATCAGGCAAAAACATATACACATACCAATAATAAATAAATAATAACAAAGATCTGTACATATTTATCTTAACTGAGGCTAAATCTGAAACCGAAACATTTGTTAAACTGATTATTTCTACAGTATTCAGATTAGATTTGTACATCAGCTCTGTTCATCTGAACTGCTGAAATAACCATAGCAGGTAAAACTAAAAGCAGTGATGTTAGTATCAAGTTTATGTGTAGAAACGTCTACAGTCATGTAAAAAAGAAAATATCCCTCTACCTTTATGCATCATGACATGAACAAAGTCATCTGGTCTAGTAAATAGATACATAAAACCTCAGATGAACAACAACGCAACATTTTCCACTTTGATTTGAATTGTTTTAACAAAACAAAAAATGCAGAAATTGTGAGAAAAGCTAAGTGCAGCAGCTTGTTGAACAACCTTCAGCAGCAACAACTTCAAACTAAAACTAATCAGACGTAATGATGAAACTTTAGAACTGCTGTATTTTCTTTTTCACATGACTGGAACCTTGCTGTGTCCACATTTATTACAAAAACCCTAAAAGCTGTAAATACTGTCAGCTCATACCGTTCTTCCTTCATTAGCATGTTAGTAAAAAACAAAACAAAAGAGCTCTGAGTCCCTGTCCATCCGTACGTGTGCAGGACACCAAGTCATCATTGTACAGACAACACGGACTCCACACAAACATCAGATACACCGAAATGAACATGGAGCACAGATAAATGAAAACGGGACGCCACAGACAGAAATATTGCACTCGTGACGAAGACCAGATGTTGACACACGTCATGCAGGACAGATCTACTGCACTCTGCAAACCTCCGTTAGCTTCAAGTGTCAAACAGCTCCCACTCAGTTCATCCCTGTTATTGTCAGAGTGTGAAATAACAAGCATTAGCTTTTAGAAAGTTGGATTTAAATGTTTCTAATCATATCAGAGCAACCATGCTGTTAGAAAGCATGCTTTTATGCATCACTATACATGAAATGGACCCAGACGGTGGCGGGCTGGGGGGGGGATGCTGCCTGTTTAGATTTTCCTATAACAACAATCATGGACACGGTGTTGGGGTGAGGTCTGCAGTCATAATGGCTACTGTTAAATAATCCCACATCTGTGGTGGGAAAAGCGAGGGATTATCAGCACGTATTATGTAGTAGTTACACATACATCACAGACTTTCTAATTTCATCTCTACAATTTAATCTTAAGCATCTATCTCTGTAAACATTGTCCCTCGTGGGGACGACTGCTGGAGACAAAATGCTGCATCCATCCCCAGCAGCTGGCAGGGACTGCACGTTTTACTGTCATGCATTCTGATGTAGAAGGTCCTGAAGAGTCAAACGAAGAACAATGAAATACAACACCGAAGCCGAAAAACTTGGGACGGCTTTAAAAATGGTAAATAAAAAATAGCATAAAACGCAGCATAAAAAAGATGAAAAACCAGTGATTCTTTCATTTAATTTGACTTTTTACTTCATTGCAGGAAGTACGAACCCCCAGTATGTCAGGTTTTGTCTCGGGAATCAGGCTCAAACTGGGTACTGGTGAGTTTTGATCACTCAGACAGCAGAAAGCAACAACATTAAAGGTACAGTGTGTAAGAATTACTGACATCTAGTGGTAAAGATAGGTATAGCCTGTATGACTTCAAATGCCAAGCGCAGTTGAGGATGGACGGTGGTCGTCAGTGGCCAAAATTCTTCGAGACATGAACAGGTTTTTATCTTGAGTGGATCCAGTGGCCTCAGGTGCAGCGATGACTGCACTACATGCAACTACTTTCTTCTTCCATGGGCCTTTTAAAGTAGCACTATGTAACTCTCTGACCTTTAAAACTCAGCGTTTCTGACTCGTAGTGTCATTTCACAACTGAATTATACTTTATTGATCCCCGAGGGGAAGTTGCATAATATGAACTCTTTTTTTCTTTTTAATTATTTTTCTTTGTTTATTTTGAATGATTATTTAAATTTACATCATATTGCTGGACCCGACCGGAAGGGATAGAAAGAGAATAAAAAAAGAACAGAAATGAAAAGAAGAAAGGGAAGGGGGAAAAAAAGAAGAAGAAAAAAAAAGAGACAAAGAAACACCACACAGAAAACAATGCAATCCAACAAGACTATAAACAACCTTACATAGACGCACGACAGAATATCTCATGTTCCTTGCAGGAAGGCAAAGCGGACAACAGTCAGGAGCACCCAAAGAAACTATGTAACTCGACTACAGAGCAGCAGAAACACACACAGAGAAAACTGAGAGTATCTATTGGTAAATAAAGCTGCAACACGACTGTGTCAGCATGCGTAGGAAGAGTGATCATACAGATGCCGCCGCGCCTGCCCAGAGGTCAGAGGCAGGCCAGAGGCAGGTCAGAGGCAGGCCAGAGGCACCCCGAGACCCGGGCGAAAAGAAATCCTTTTTAACAGGAAGGGAAAAACCTCCAAGCAGAACCTGGCTCAAGGAGGACGGCCGTCTGCCTCGACGGGTTGGGGCGGAAAGGACAGGAAAGCAAACTTTTGCTTTCTGAACGCCGCATGATGTTGCCGCGTGAGTTTGGCCTAACGCTCCGCATCACACGCTGGCTGGCAGATAACACACCGACCGTTTTGAACTTGCACAGCGGCTGATTCAGCAAAGAAACATATGAGGACATTGTTGGAGCAAGCGAAGAAAAGAAAAGAAAGATGACAGGACTCAACATAAACTGACTTTTACTGCCTGAAGAGAGCTCAGAGTACAGGTAGGATGCAGATTTAGCTGTCGTTGGGGGGCGCTGCGCTAAAAGAAATCAGTCAAAGGTCTGTAGTGCTTCTTTAAGGTGCTCTAGCACCCATCTACAACTGCAGTAGCAGCTTTATTTAAGCGTCACACAGTTGTTTGTTACATTTTTCTGTCATTGACCTTTGATTTTGTTGTAAAACTCAGTGCTTCTGACTTGTTTTGATGGCACATCAACATGGTTATCTACATTCCTGGAGCGGGCATTGCCCCGCAGCAGCCTGAGGCGGAGAAACTCTACTTCACAACAATTACTTTCAGTCCAGGACACCGTACCACCGCTGCATTTTGCTTTACATCACAGCGTCACATACCAGCAACTGAAGTGACTTTTACTCTCTGGAGAGGTCTCAGAGAAGAGACAGGATGCAAGATAGATGCACCACAGTGTGAAAATTTACAGATTTACATTACAATTACATTAATAAATGTCACTTCAAACTTCACAAAAAAAAAGAAGCTAGGAATAGAAACAGAGTGATAAAAGACTAAACATCAAATATCTTCGGTTCATACTCCCGACAATAAGTTGAAAAAAAGTTAAAGTTAAAGTAAATGTTGGAATCACTGCTTTTTTTTAAATTTACATTCTTCAAAATGTTCCAAGTTTCTGATTTGAGGTTATATTAGGATCCGGTATTCCACATAAAACTCTAACGCTAACACTGGTGAAACAGGGTTAATCTGGAATGATCAGAGGTTAAAATGGAGGAGTTATGAGCAGTGGATGTCCTCAGATAGGTTAGCTTTGAGGGTCAACCTGAGGGGTGAAATCTGAAAGATGCAAAATGAGACACACAGGTGCCTGAATAGTTTCTATTGCTGCTGCAATTCATTTCAATGGGGGGGGGGTCTATGAGCGTAAAAAGCAGGAGATGAAGACTGAAGCTACTCTTGTCCATCAGCCGAGACGCTGAGATTGTCGGAGTTACAGTAGATCTGTGATAAAAAAAAAAAAAACACTCAAGGATGAAAATTAAACTTTGCATTCACTTCAGAGGAAAAACGCAAGCTTTGCATCGTGACTGAAGAGCTTAATTTCATTTAGTCCTCGAGTGTGAAATGGAATGCATATTAAGTTCACAGCAAGAAAACGACTAGTCAGGAGATTAGGAGCCAGACAGAGAGAGAGAGAGAGAGACAGGTCAGAGAGGACAGAAAGGAGAGGGGGAAAAAAAAAAAAAAAAAAGATACAACAGCAAAAATGTTCATTTACCACGTTCTAGCTTCATATCTGAGAACCGTGAGAGCAGCAAATTGACGTGTAGGAGGGACAAAAAAGGTTGAATTGGGTAAAGTGAACAAGATGTGGGGGAGAGAAAAAACAAAGAGAGACGAAGTGAGTCCAGAAATCTCACGACCGTCAGTGGATGATACACAGTTTCATACAGAAAACAGTCAAAATGCCGAGACTTGTGCACGTGTGTCGCGGCTCTACGGCTCATATCTGCAACCGGGCATCCACAAACAGGCACAGTCAGACTGATGCTGGGGAGAGGTCACATTACATCACAATGCAAAATACATCAGTACAGATATCGGGCTGTGTGTGAATGTGTGTGTGTGTTTATTAAACCATACTCACTTGAGCCTTCCTCTGAAACCATCCCAAGTCCCTCTGCCTTGTTCTGCCTCTCAAATGCATTCAAGTCCAAAACGCTGTCAACATATAAGAACACATGAAGGTTCACTTCCAACTGCCTCGCTTAGAGACAAGCCAGTAAACCACAGACATGAGACGGACCTGCAG
>JBBBVU010000009.1:28931273-28941743 GCA_037177055.1 Atherinosoma microstoma
AACTAAAGTTATGTGGTTTGGTCACAAAGGCAGGGTTGCCCCATGTATCATGTATCATCATCACAACAGATGGAACCATCATTGATCAGATTACAGTTGTGTATGTAACAAGGCTTGGTCTTTTATACAGAAATCACTCCTCATTTCCATCTGCTGCCAAACGCATGCTTGTTGAAAAGACCATTCTCCCCTGATTTTGTCATGGTGATGCAATCTACCGACATGAATGCAAACCACCTTCAACAACTGGACACAGTCTGATATTCAGCTAGTCATAAATGCTTCATTCAGAACTCACCACCGTTTGCTTTATTCTCAGGTTAAATGGTTTTACTTTACTCCTCCCAATTTTCATTGGTTCATTTCTCATCTATAAAACATTCTGAGGTCATTCACCTCTATATAAGACAGCTTCTGCACCCACTATCAGCATCCAGGTACGGCACACAGTCGTCTTATCGTGCTACACATCCCAAAACCAAACCTCGCTGTGGATTTGCTGCACGAAACCGCCGCAACTTGTTACAAAAAAACACTCAAACTGGAAGTTTTTCTATCTGTATATGTATTTAAAGGCCATATTTAATCACATATGTAAATGTTTCACCACAATCTAACCACCACTTTTATATTTCTACAGATTTACTAAAATTTAAACGTGCATTATTGTGCAATGTGTGTTTTTTTTGGCACTTTCCAGGTCAACATTGCAAATAAGAAAGTGTTTTTAATGGTTTGCCTGGAAAAATAAAGGTTAAATAAGAGCAGCTTTGAATAAAAGCACCATATAAAACCCTTGATGTCCATCCATGTGCTTTTTTTTAAAGGAATGAAAAATGGAGAGTCTGTGATTGACCATGAATGGAACAACTGAGCGTCACAACAATACACAATGTCTCCGCTCCTTTTGACACACGCCCATGTGCACATACACCATGTCTCCCTAAGGATGCTGGCAAGTAGGACACCGACTCCTCTGGTTTCTCCCTCCTGAGCCTGCACACTTATAGTGGCACACTAAAAAAAGAAAGTGCTGTTATAGACTGGAACCCGAATGCCCCTTTAAACTCGCTCGCCTGCATGATTTACACCACCAATGTGGCATGGTGAAACAGTGACACAGCTTCCAGCATCCCGAGGAAGAGAACGTTTGTGTTACCTGGTGCAGATTATCATAACACAGACAAAGGGAAAGGCAAAAAAGCCAGTGTTAGAGAGCCCGTGTGGGGGCTGCAGGGCTGAATTCTCCATATACGTGTAGTTCCACAGAGGTCATCCACTTTGTGTAAGTGGAGAGAGAATTTAAACGCCCTGCTACTGGGCTGCTTGTGCTGTGGATAAGCCCCACCGGTGAGTGTACTGTACAACTATTGGAGCCATAGTGGCATCACAGCGAGCTGCATGAGTCACAGTCCTGGACTGTTTTTGAAGAACATCATAAAACCAGAATAGAATCGGGCAGCACTGCTGACTAACGTGTGTGTGACCTTCTGTAATTTGTGAAAACAGTCGCTGGAGATGTGTTGAAGAGACGTCAGTGATGCATAACATTTTACTAGAAAAGAAAAACCCCCGTGGGGGGAAACTGTGGATGCAGCTTTACGTTGCCTTACTTTCTTACTGCCTTTATGTGTTGTTGTGTCGTTTGGAGGATTTCCCAGCAGGCGCGACAAAGATAACAGTAAAAAAAAGGAAGAAACTGACAGGGTTAGCTTTCTATCTTTATTTCAGCTCATTTTTCCTCCAGCCTGCAGGTAAACATAGCTGCACATTCAGTATCCCGTATGTGCAGCTTTTAAAGGTGTTCAGCTGAGTTTAAACTCGCCTTGTATTGATTGCTTAGAAGCCCAAACACAAAGAGAACAGCTGGCAATGCAGTGAACTTCAACACTGAAGAGTTCAAGGAAGACATCAGTTCAGATATAATTAGGGATGTAGGTCATTTCTGTCCTGAAGACATCAGATTTCTGCTTCCTGTTTAGCATTAAATCACACCAAAACTTTTATTTCAGTTTGAACAGTTTCAGGATTATTTGAAAGATTTGGAGCTCAAGCGTTGCATGTTTTTTTTTTTTTTATTTAATCAATATTAGGTACATAAGTTAAAGGTGAATGGTGAAGAAATTGATGAATATTGATATACAATAAATTCAGATAAGAATAAAAGGGAGAAAATCTAATTTAATTTAGCTCCAGGAGACGGTTATTACTTTAATATCCCAGTTCATCTCCAGCTCTTCATTAACTTCCTTCTCAGATATTAAAATTAAAGGGTGTAGTTATTCTGCAAAGCAGCAGAAACAAGCAAGACATTCACAAAGAAGTGTAATGAAAAGATAACAGGGAAAGTTCACCTAAATAATATTATGTAATATAATATATGATTAAACAAATTTTATGAAAAACAACACATATTATTTTTATCATATTTTATATTACATTACATCATTTTGTTCTATCATTTTTAGTTTTAATCACATTACAAAAAATGATATAATATATAATAAAATAAAAAATATATATCTTTATTACACTATATTATATTATTTTTTTATTAAATTACATCATAATAAAATAAATATTTTATTACATTATAATAAAAATATATATATATATAATCATATAAAAACAAAATTGAATTATATTTAGACTTAATTGAATTAAATCAAATGAAATTAAAAGAAATATTACATGAGATAAATATTTTATTTTTCCCCTCAGGAATATTTATATTTATGTGTAAGTATTTATTCATCTACCACTACTGACTAAATGTTATTCCACACTTAGATAGAAGATGTCATCTTATGTTTCTGCCAATGAGATGCCTGTCTGTGTAAAAGTTCATTCTTTTTGGTATAAAAATCTCATCAAGAAAAGGTTCCTTGAGTCTTATTTGGCTGGGGTTTCCTGTTTAGGACCTGCAGTCTGCCTTCTGGAGGCTATAAATGATTCATCTAGACTTGCATGCTGATGCTCATATGATCACCTTTGCAGCTCCCATCATCTTTAATGTGATGGCGGTCCTTTAACTGTGCTCTAAAATGTCATTTAACAGATAGAGGATAATATGAGAAGCAGACATGAATCCTTCTAAGTGGTTTTCTAAGTGTAACCTTCAGTCTGCTGCTCCAGCTGGTCCAGGTGGCTCTGTTTTTGTCACACCTCCCCGCCCGGATACGACCCAGAGGAAAAACTGCAGCAGAGCAGGACAGCTGACTCACACCCGACGCCTCCCAATCACCGAAAAAACCCTCAAAACTGCACAACATCACGAGCAGATTTTAGCACCGCATCCATGGTGCTGATTCAACCTGTGACCTCCGCAGTGGTGGCAAAGATAAACCCCTTGAAGTCCACAACATTAATAATTCACACAGTGCTGCATTGTTTTTCCTTTGAAGTGGGCGTGTTTAATAGCTCCGTCCAAGCTGAACCTCCCGAACTAAAGGACAGCATCAATGAAGGCATTCAAACTGTTCAAACAATCAATTTGCCAGCTTGTGACGAGACAAAAAACCCAATAAATATTCTGTTTATAGTTTCGTAATTGAAGCGACAGCTGTGTTGCTGTGGAATGTCATCCTGTGCTTATTGTGACCCAACAGGAATCCTTTCCATCAGTGTAATTTGCCTGCGGTGGTTCTGCATGCCTCTGTCTGGGGCCCTGTTGTACTTGAACTATTATTTCACATCTAATTAGATGCGAGTGCCAGCGAGGGAAAAAAAACAAAAAACACTGCTGCAATGACAGCCGTGACGTTACCGGCAACACCTGACGGTTTGGGGACTCCGCTCATGTTGTCCTTAAAAACAAAGACAACAGAGAGGCGACGGAGATGCTTCATTCAGGATACTCGGTAGCTTTTAATCATCTCCATGGAAATAGACAGTTATTAAATGGTTATATTGTTAGTGTAAATTAATTATTCCTAAAATAAAGTTATTAAAAATCAATACAATTAATTTATAAAAAACTAAATAAATACAATAAAAAAATGTAAAGAAAAAGACTGGAATAAAATAATATATAAATATTAAATCAATAACTAATAAATGGAGATAAATAATAAAAACAAATAGGATTGAGAGCAAATAGATAATTAAAATAATTTTTTTAAATAAAAAATAGATAAATAAATAAACAAAAGGCCTGAATTTACAGTTATATAAAAACAGAAATAAATACAGGGAAAAAAATATGGATAAAAATAACATAAGAGAAAAATACTAAAAAAAAAAAAAAAATACAATTAAATACTAAATAAATTAAATATCAAAAACTTTATTCCATAAATAATTTCGTTTTTTATTTTATGAACAGAAAAAAATAAGCAGGTCAACCATATTATGTCACATTTAAGTTGTACACATCAGCATGCATTTATCTCATTTAATTTCATTTATCCCCATTAAATAATCACGTAGTAATCCTTTTACACCGAATGGAAATATCAGCTTGTCCAGTGACTGCAACTAATGTCTCGTTGGGTCAATATCGGTCAGAAATCAGGAGTTTTTCTAAAAGTTTCCATCCTTACGGTGGAAACTTACGCTTTCTGTACGAGAATGTGAATAAAAAGCAAATAAAAACAGTAAATTTTGTGTTTTTTTTGTTAAATAACCCCCATTTCTGACTTTTCTCTGGCTGTTGAAACTCCCTCCTCTCCATCTCGGCTGTTTTAGGTCATTTTTTAGGGGTGTTTCCCCCACTGTGAAGAGGATACCTCAACAATCTGACTGCGTGTTGACTTCTCCAAGAAAAAGACATACATCTTTTGGGCAGCTGTCCCCTGCAGGCTCTGGGTAGCTTGTTGCTCTGCCTTCTCACCGTACACCACCGGGCTCTACTTTCCTCAGATATAAATAGATAACGATGCTAACAGATGCACCGGCCCCCGTCTATCTATCTGGGCTCACAAATGCACACATGCACTTATTCTTAACATTCTGGACGTAATGTCAAATAAAAGAAATTTAAAAAAAGGATAAAACAACGAGCAGAGCAGATCAAAGTAATGTGGGTCAGCCACACAAGATTTCTGAGCTCAGGGGACATTAAAGAAATCCATTATGAAGTTTAAAGAGAGCAACTAATAAGCAGGTCATGGCACATTCAGGGCGCCACAAAAATAGTCAACTAAATCCAGAAGCTGGCTTCGGCTCGGAAAACTGTCGTCACAGATTCAACTTAAACATCAGAATGTCCTGAAATGCAGAAAGTGAGACACGGGAGGAGTGTTGAAGCTGGAGGTGGAGGAGGAAGAATCACTTTTAGCTCATCAGCTGGAATTAATCCCCACTCTGGCTCCATGTGATCCGCCAGCCTCTCCACCTTCATCGCTCCTCTCCGTGCAGCCGGTGCAGGTTATCCCTCCCCAAAAAGTGGAAAAGTGCTCACCGTTCGCAGGAACTGAATCTCCTCTTCTCCCTCTCCCCCTTCTGCCATCTTCCACCGAGGGTTATTCGCAGCTCCTCGGGAGAAAAGAGAAAATCCCTCAGTTTCCTCCCTTCAGGATTTAGTGGTTTTTATCTCCTTTGCTACGTCCCTCCCTCCTTCCTCGTTGCTGTACCCCTCTTCCTCTCTCACTCTGTGTTATAGTGTGTGTGTGTGTGTGTGTGGGGGTGTGCTGGAGGACGGCGTGAGTCCTCTGCTCTCACAGCGTTTGTGAGAGAGAGAGTGACATGAGGCAAGGCAAGGCAAGGCTCTCACCCCCCCCGACTCCTCTAGCCTTGTATCTACGGGGTGGCAGGCGATGGGAGGGATGGTGGGTGGAGAGGGGAGGGGGAGGGGCAGGCACCTTGTTACACATTTACACCGCTCCCCATCCCACGGTTGCCGCCATGTTTGTAGATGTGGGCCACTCCTACACATGCTGCCCCTCTCCATCACCCCCCCCCCCTCCTTCCACAAGTCCAAAGCTATAAAAGGGAAGGGGGGTGAGGACTAGCCTTTGGAGAAAACACACACACACACACACACACACACACACAGATGCACTTTCACTCTTCAAAGTTATTAAGTTTTCTGCTCTGTGAAGGAACACCCCTCCCCCCCGCCCCCCAGAAGCAAGTTGTTCTTACTCAACCTGGGGTCCCAGCAAAGGGGGGGTCCCCGAGGTTTTCACCGTTCAGAGCCGGTGTGATTTAAATGAAGGCCATGTCCACACAGAGACAGGTCCAGGTGGATTTGCTTCGTTGTTTTTATCGTTGGGTGTCTCGTTCTCATAGAACCGGTGTTTTGGGAGAACTTTGCACCGTTTCATTAACGAGACGTGTGAGAAACGCCACAGAGCAGATGGTTCGCCTTTATTTTGAAAAAGAAAAGTTAGACAGTACGTTGGTAATTAGCTTAACTTTGGTTTAATCAAAGGAAACTAAGTGCGTCATTTACAGTGAGAAGCAGGAGCGGTTCTCGGCTTTCTGATTGGATGAAGGAGGTCCGCAGGGAACATGGGTGATATCAGTGGTTCCCAACCGATCCAGATCTGAGACAGCGTGGAAAAGTGAGACCTTATAAACTGAACCAGGTCTGAATGGATCAACGGTCCGGAACAATCCACAGTCCAGGAAAAACTAATCTGATTAATCACATCTTCAAAACATAAACACCTCGCTGGCAGCCGGCCGACAGCTCGGTGTTGCACCTGAACTTGCAGCCTCAACAAATGCATGCTTTTATATTCTAACTATTCTTATTCCCAAACTCTCCGTCTAAAGGACCAACGGCTTTTTGGATTCTCCCATCCCACTCTGGTCACAATCAGACATTACATGCAATGACTTCTTGTTTTCTTGGCGGTTGCCATGCAACAGTTTGGTACATTACCACCTCCTACTGGTAAGGAGTGTGGACCAGAACGTCAGATGCATTAACACACAGGAAGTTAAAGTCCAACATGACTGCTTCCATGGGAATTAGAAGGGTCAGTATCAACCGGATACACCTGATTTATCATTTATCATCATTGTTAGCACCAGTGTGTTCTGCAGCGTTCAGTTGAGCGTTAACACAATGCCAAGGAGGAAAGACATCAGCAACCGCTGCAGCGCATCAGTCTGGGAAGGGTTATGATGCTTTTCCAAACTATCTGGACCCCGTCATTCAAGATGCTGCCAATCTTCCCAGGAGTTCCGCCCCCAGGTCAGACCGTCATGCTCCCAGAAGCTGTAAAATACGCCAAGAGCTACATCTCAGAAAGAAGAGATGGGAAGAAAAGTGGACCAAAATTCCTCCACAACCTTGCGAGCGACCGATAACATGAAAGAAAACCGCGACTTCAACTTATTGCAGCTAAATGAGCTTCGACAAGCTGCTGGATCATCTGATGGAGTTTGTTTTTCCTCGCGCTGATTCAGCATTTTGGCTCAGTTTTAGTCGTCGTTTTCCCATCTGAGGTCATATTTACCTCATTCTAGGACCTGGAAAAGGACCAGGAGGTCTTTTTGTTTGTGTTTTACGTCCTTATACGTAAACCTTAAAAGTGAAAAGAGGTTTAGAATGTCTTTTCTACATAAATGTTTGGAAATTCAGTCGTCTGTAACTTACAGTCTAAAAACCCTGAAATCTTACTCAGTCGAAAAAACTCAATGAAAATAACTCTTCGTGTTGGCAAAACATCAGCTTAAGCCAAGCTGCAACCCAACCGCACTCACACTGAGCAGTGCACAACTTACACAACAGCTGAAAAATAGCCCCTAAAAAGTGTGCATTAAGCACTTTGTGCAGTCCTCATCTCATTGTTTCACATCATTGAGGTTGGTACTTTTAAAAAAAAAGAAAGAAAAATCCACAATGTGTGTTTATGATTGCATCTTAAATCAGATTACAGGCATGAACAAGCAAATGTTTGGCTTAGATTTCTCATTATGACACCTAGTTGTCATGTAATAGCCTGTATCTAAAGTAATAAAAAGACCATTAAAGCTAGTTTTGTGTGTGGCCGTAGTAAACGCTGTAATTCCTGACCTTCCCGTCACAGTTAAGTAATCTGTGGGATCAAAGCAAAGCTCTGCTCCAGCCTGCCACATTCACCCCCAGTCCAGTCAATAACAGAATGAGACACTCTGCTCAGACATTATGTCAGAGTTTTAATTGGCCGCGTGCACTTTCACACTTGCCTAGCAATTTTCCAATTTTATATTTCAGCGTGAAAGAAAATGGGTTCTTTTTAAAGCTCCTGTCACTGGGCTGAAGCAACATCACCACTCCTCAAACATGATGTGCTGCCACACAGCATCTTTAAAGCAGATGGAGCTCTGTGTGTTTTAAATCCAGCTCACATTTATAAGTGATTTAATGGCTGCAGAAATGAAAATATTCTGTTTTCTCTGCATTGTTTTGCTGCAAGCTGAAGATCTTTTGGGCATTTCCAAAGCAAAATTACTCTCATCAAAGTAATAATCTTGCAGCACTTCTACAGTGAAACATGATTGGAAAAGTATTTTGCATATGATACGCGTCTAATGGAAGGAATTCAAAGCTATGTTGTGTTCTACACCATGAGGAGTCCTGTCTGATCACAAGATACTACAGCGTCTCTGCATGAGTGTGAGCGGCGCACCCCTCCTGGTCACAGCAGAGATGCACCAGACAGGGACAAGGAGCATCCCTGTGACCACACACACACACACACACACGCGCGCGCGCACACACACACCCTTACCTCTCCACTCTCCATCTGGCATCCTCCGGCACGAGTTTCATCTCGTCCATCTCCCGCTGCAACCGCAGCTGGTGGCAGGAAAAGATGCGGGAGGACGCGGCTGCTGCTCGCCGGGACACACCTCCGACCAGCGGGGGGAAACGGAGCGGGGAGGGGCGGGGGGGGTGGAGGAACCGGACACGTTACTGAGGCAGAACTGACATTGAATTCTGGGAGTATGAGTCCCGATGATTCAGAGGCAACCTGCTGAGGCCTGTTTTCTGCCAACTCACGAATCACGCCTGCATTTGTATGGCAGGCCAAAAGGGACATATTCCACCTACCTTGCAAAACTAAATCCTGAATGCACACAGCAGAGGGGAAATGTTAGGGAGCTTCCAGCTTTTGAGTCAGGGGTGAACCAAGTCCAGTCCTGCAGAGCTACTATCCTGCATCCCTTCTCTAACACACCTGAATTAAATGGTTAAATCTCCTCATCTGCATGTCCCTCAGCTGTGCAGAGGCCTGGTAAACACACATTCCTTTCATTCAGGTGTGTTGGTGAATGGATCCATACCTCTCCAGGACTGGACTTGAGCTCCTCTGGTCTAAGTTACAACATTGTGCATTTAACATCCTGTAGCAGCGTGGGTGTGGAATTGCTTGGAGACAACAGGGACATGTCCTTACCGATATCCAGCAGAGTTGTCCCTCTCATTTCATTTGCAGTGATGTGTCAGACGAACTAGGAGTGAAAGAGAAGAACCGATTCCTCTCTAAGAGAACCAAATCTTTTGAAGGGGTGGGATTTTATTTTGATGGACACACCGTGTGGTCAAATCCATAGGAAAGACGAGGATCATGTAGGGCATTTTCATTTCATTTTATTTATTTTTTTATTTTTTCCCCTTTAGAATGAAAAAGTGCTTTCTTTATTCAGCAAGGAAAAGGTTATTAGTGCAGGACACTTTTATTTTATCAGTGTTGGATTATAGAGACCTAATTTATATGCATGCTACTTCACGTTTATTAAAAAAAAACTAGATGTAGTCTATCACTCAGCCTTGTGCTTCATCACAGGTGCACCAGCTAGAACTCACCACTGCACTCTGTATGAAACTGTACGGCGGTTCTCCCTCAGAAGAAAATCCCATGCACTGATTTTTATTGCCAAAGCACTTTTGAGTAAATCACCCTTTTATATTTCAAACTTGCTTTCATACCATAATAGTGTTTACATGACAAGGTCATCAGGAAAAATGCTTTTCACCACACCGTTGACAAGAACAGAACTTGGTCAAATCAACCCTGAAAGAACAATGCAAGTGTTTTTAAATTGATGTTTTTTAGCTATCTGTTTGTAGCTTGTTAACTTTGTTTATTAAGTGTAATGTTTTAGTCTACTACGTGTTGTGTGTCAGTAGTGGTGTAGTGTGTGTAGCTTTTTCATGTCTATTTATCATGTAACTTTCTGTCGCCTATCTTGGCCACGACTCCCTGTGAGAAGAGTTATTGTTACTCATTGGGACCTTTCCTGGTTAAATAAAGGTTGAATAAAATAAAATAAAAAATAAAAAAAGGGCCTCTTAGAAGACAAGGAGTGTAGAGGTACAGACCAGGTACACGGACAGGGCTGGAAGCCTGATTTAAATGACAAGTGTATCAGGGATAAATGGAGAAATGAGTGAATTTAAAGTGTCATAATTTGCTTGGTGTGGTTCTGTGTTCAGTTGTTGGTTTAAAGGTTTAATTAGAATATTAAACATAACTTTATTTTTGATAAAAAATAATGGCACAAGAATAAGGTTCTTGTGATTGAAAAAAA
>JBBBVU010000009.1:28947384-28959093 GCA_037177055.1 Atherinosoma microstoma
TCATTTTAAGCAGCAGAATAACAAACACAGCCATCGGTGCATCATCGTGGATGTAGCAGAAATTATGTAATGGCCCAAGTTGATGGCGTAACCATCCCTGTCCCAATTCTGCTGGTTTCCCACACTTGTAACCTGCGCACCCAAACCCTTACGTGCACTTCTACCAAGTGCACACTTCCTAGAAGACCACAGGGCGTAGTGTGGGTACTGGGACAGGGCCAAAAACGGAGGCTCAATCCCAAACCGCCCCTACACACTAACTCCGCCATAATAAAGATCTTCCCAAACCACACAGGGTGGGGGGCGGGTGTCCTGCATGTCTGTCACACTGACAGAAAATCACCAGGTTTAGGAAGATAAAAGGAAACTAGCAAATCTTCCTCTATGCTGACGTTTGATCTGATGTTCAGCACATTTAGCCGCATTCTTTCATTCATTTTAATGGAAATGTCAAACTGTGATGGGGTCGAAAGACTTGTGGAGTCACTTTAAAGTAATTGCAGTATAATGTAGATATTGTCATTGTAATGGATAAATTTATGAAATGCCACGTCTTTGGGTTGCTATGGCGATGACTGCTTTCCTTTTCCGGTGCAGGGAAGAGGGCGTCCCATACCTGTCCATCTTATTCATGCCCTCCACCTCCAACTAAAGTTCCCTCCACGGCTGCGAGTGTGACTTCATTGGGAGTGACACTCGGTAGTGAAGGGGTAGTGTGGGGGGGGGGGGGGGTTTGGGATTGAGCCAATGAGGTCTCTTCTTCGGGAGCAGGGACATCACAAGGACTTTGTCCGCCATCTTGGGGGAATCCGGCTACTGGTCCCATTGACACTTTCAGCTTTCTCGCTGGTAAACAATGTTAAAAAGACGTCTAAAAACACACGTGAGAGAAACGTCCTGACAGCAACAAGCTCACAAAACTATGTAGTAGTATTAGGGCGGTCAGTTAATTAGAATTTTTAATAGTGATTAATCGCATATTCATTTTTTAATTTAATCTACATTATTCTATATTTTTTTAACAAGATATTTTTAATTAAATTATTCTTATTTAAGCTGTTATGAAGCCCACATAGACTCTAAACAGATCAATAATCCTTATTTGTTTAAATCTTAATATAGTAGTTGCCCTTGTGTGAGGTAGACTGTCAGTGTTGTAATTTCCAAGCTACCTTGAATGCAGCACAGCTGAGAACTGCTTCATCAGAAGTTTAAGTTTCATTTTCTGTTCCTTGAAAAAACCTCAGTCTGGTCCAGAAAAGCATCTTGCAGAACTTTATAGCTGAACTGTTCGTGTAAAAGATCCATTCTGTGTCCGTTTCTGCTTCAGAAGCACAACCTGCTTTCCTGCTTCCTGAAACTACGTCTACATGTGTTAACGCGTTATTAACACGTTAACTTTGACAGCCCTATAAGAAGTATATTTATTTATTGATTACAAAAACAGTAAGATATACCAAAACATTTTTCTGGATCTGATGTCAGTTCCACTCTGAAACCAGTGAAACCAGTAAACAGTCCTGAATGTGTGACAGGACAACACTGGGGCTCATGTTAATCAGAGAACAAACAAACATCCCAACCTGCTGAAGAAAAGGGATGTTCTCACCTGTACATGGGACTTTCATCCTGCAGCCGGTAATCCTTTCTACAGGAATTCTCCCCTGTTCTCCCATCGTCCCTTTCAACTAGCTGACACCTTGTAAATTCAGCCATCTTTACTTCTGCTCATCACATGATATAAAGCCCAAACTGTCCTTTATATCCAAGCCACGGACAGCCAGAAGCACATCACCTGGAATAATTCTGCAGAAGTCCACCGTTTATCACTGCACTGCCTTCAAGGCGGAAACAGAAGATGAAAATTCGGATGTTAATTTAATTTTTGTGCGCTGATCACGAGACTTGGGGATGCACCCGAGGACAGAACTCGGTAAAAAGTCAAAACGATGAAATACGTTGGATCATTAGATCACTGGCTCTTCCAACATGGCAAATCAATCCTACAGCTCTGTTACTCTCTATTACTCTTCTGGGAATATCTGGGAAGATGCCAGGCAGTCATGTGAGTTTATTATTTGCCACCTCTGAAAGGTTATTCCCTAAAACAGGAGTGTATTAGTCACATTTTCCAAAGCAGTTCTAAAGAAGCAATGCTTAAGGCGCTGTAGAGACACAAGTTTTGTAACTTGTATCTCCATATTTGTAGGTACAGGTGCAACTCAACCACACATTTTACATGCTTACTCAAGAACTAATCATATTTCTCCAGTCCCTAACCAATCATAAAGAGAGGAGGGCTGAAATTCTGTGTGTCCACAACCAAACTTTCCACCGCTTCAACCATCTGACCAAGGCCAGCGCGATTGTTAGATATGGAGCCTTTTGTCCGTCTCCCCCGTCCATTACATGCGCAATCTGGTACATTTCCAGGGCTCTTGCGGATGCGTTCCCTGATGCAGTATTCGGAGTAGTATCACCAGAAACTGCGGGGGCAGTGTTGAGCAGTATAGCTGACATGCGATCAGTGAAAGGAACGCAGAAGAAGAAGCTGTGATGTATTTAGACCACCTGAAACTGATGTCTGAACTCTGCAACACTACCCTCTGGTGGATGCATTGCCAAACAACTATGCCAATGTAAAGGACGCATGGGGTTATGAGGGCAGTGACGTCTGATATGGACCTAATTATGTCCGTAAAGGGAGTATAAGTGAGCCTTAAAGGTGAACTCACTGTTTCTCTCTGGAGATGGAAAAAAAACGTGTCTTTACTGATTAGTTTACTGATTATAGAAATCTGATTGATTCTTGAGCTGGTGTGTAAAATGTGGGACACCTTTTTAGTTTTGTATTTCTGACTTTTAAAATTTACTTGTAATTTAAGACTTGTAGAATGAGTTGTACCTGTACTTGTTACACTTACAAATATAGATACAAGTCACAGAACTAACTCTCTCATAGAAGTCAGTGAGTACAAGCTAAGGTTTATTCCTACCATTCACTTTCTAAGGGTGTTCCACAGGGGTCAGTCCTTGGACCTCTTCTTTTCTTTCTTTATATAAATAACATAGCCCAGAATATTTCCAATGCAAGTTTCCATTTTTATGCAGATGATACAGCCACATATAGACCACAGCATCTACACCTACCCTGACTCTCTCTCAGTTGCAAAGTGTGTTTAATACAGAACAGTCATTTTATAATTATTTAAAACTGGATATATATAAATAAATATAAATAAATAGATATAAATAAACAAATTTTATGTTGTTGTCAAATTCAAAGTCAAAACCTTCCTGGAATCACCACTTCTCAAGGCCAACTTATTGAAGCAGTATTAAACTATAGATATCTTGGTATTTTGATAGATGACACTGTCCTTTATGCTACATATTCAGCAACTGGTAAAACAGTTTAGGCTAAAACTAGGTTTTTACTTCAGGATTAAATGCTGCCTTTCCTTTAAGGCTAAAAGAAACTTGTGACAGCTACCTTTATGTCGGTGCTTGACTATGTTGATATTATTTATGCCTCATCTAAATGGTCTGAGGTTCATCATAAACCACAAAGCTGTTACCCATCATTGTTTTTCATATGCTCGCATTGGTTGGTCTGACTTGTTCACAAGAAGACTGAAGCATTTTCATTTTTAAATGTTTCCTGGGTCTGCTTCCCTTATATCGTCAACTATACTTATCATGGAGTAACTTAACTAAGTATAATCGCTCATCACAAGACCTCTTACTGTTTGCTGTTTCTAAGGTCAGAACAGAGCAGGAAAAAGGGCTTTTAATGCTGTTCTGATGCCTGGAATTACCTGTAAAATGGCCTTGGACTGAAGGAGCTGGTCTCGCCACAAGAAATCAGTGTAGATACGTTGTTTAATATGATGTTTTAGCTTTTACATGTGTGTTTTTGCTGTGTAATGTGTATGTTTTTAGTGTGCTGCTCCTCAATGGGTTTATTTTACTGGTTGAATAAAGGTTAAAACCAACTTATGTACCTATCCTAGCTCCATTTCCGTCTTGTGGATGTCCACCACAGTTGTTGGGTTTTTAAAAAACTGAATTAGAAACATTACCGCCACCTTGTGGTGACTCTATTCAGCCCAAATCATTTGCTTCAAAAGGAAAGAAACTGATTTGTCCAAATTAAATTCAAGCTTGTTTAAGGAATTGACGGACCGAGGTGGTAAACAGACACCTGTCAGGGTTTTATTCAACCAGGGGGAAGGAAGCTGGTCCAGTCCTCCGGACATCATCACAGCCTCCAGAGCTGTTGCTGCCAGCCTGGATGAGCTCATACAGCACAGCCTGGACTGCTCTGGTCCATTTCTGTCCCTACATATACGCTTCTTTTCCCAAAGTTTGTCATGCGTCTTTACTCTTCATCACAGAGAGGTTATTTAACTGAGGGACGAGGGAAAGCGAGGAGGGGAATCCAGGGAAGGAGAGAGACAAAGAGCAGTATCAAACCATCAGCTGTTTTTCAAACATGTTTATGAAATGCAAACTAGAGATAAAATGTGTCTTTGTTATTTTTTCAGTTTGACTGTGGTAACGAAGTAAAGTCAAACAGTCTGTGCAGCAAATGAAACCTCCTGGAAGCTGTTTGTCAGCGTTTCACTGATCTTAACGCTCAGACATCACAAAGCAGCATCTGAGCCGTCTTAACGCTGTCTGAGGTATTCATGAAATAATCTCAGGCACCTTAATTGTGTCCTTGTTTGGCTTCTCTTGCGAAGCTCTCCGCTAACTGTCACACTTATATCTTTATTGTATAATAAATCCCGGTGGTACATGCTGTACTGTTGAGTGTTTTTAATTCAGAAGACAGTGTAATGAGGCGAAAATGAGGAGGAGGAGGAGGAAGAGGAGAGGTGGGGTTTTGCTGCCCAGCGGGTTTGCAAAGCAGCCACCTGGAGCAGGGCTACCGTGATGGAGAGATTTGTTGGGGGGGTCATCACTGACATGGCTCGGAGAGATGTGTGCTGTTGGAACTGGATGAAGCTGCACATACGGGCAGCTGGTGGTATAAATAGATCAGTGAATGTCACCCTGTGTCCTGTACGCCTCTCGTGTGTTTTACATAAAGCAAAGCTAATATTTTTGCGTGACTGGAGGGTGTCTGCGGGGTTATTGCCTGCGTCTTGTGTGTTCCTGTGTTGAAAAATGTGAGTGGGCTGGGGAAATGAGCTGCACACCAGCACAGGTTTAAGAGAGGGGGGCGGGGGGGGTGTAGATCTGGCCATTCAGGGAACTTCTCTGTGAGTTCTCTGAACCCACAGTGTTTCCTGGTAATGTCATCACACGAGCCGCAATACAAAGACTGACAGTTTCATGTCATTTAAGTGCTCATCACATTTTTTTTTTAGACAAACGATGACAAAATTTCAACTTGTAAACACAGGAAGTTATGTCATTTTTAAGATTCATACATAATGATCAGTTTCATCTGATGGCGCTGATGTCCTGGGGATGTTAGTTCTTCATCGTCAGTTAAGGAACTGGGAAAGAAAAGCTTTCTTTTGCCTATTTTGCAGAACTAAATAAAAATAGACTGATATATAAAGTAAAGCTGGAAAGAATCAGTTGCTGGTTATTATGAAAGCCAGTTAGGCGTTGCTCAACTGCACCTCTGATCTGAAGAGGAAGCATAAATCTAATCACGAAACACACACACACGCACGCATGCACACACACACGCGTGCACACACACACACACACACACACACACACACACAAAAGACTGTTTGAAAGGCAACATAAGTCTAGCTTCATTGCAGGCCTGTCAGATCTGTTCAAGTGTTCAGAAACGTCAAACTTCCAGAACCCATTTTATTTTATTTTATTTTTGACATATTTAACTTAAATATTAATCTATTTTCAGTTTATTTTATTACATTTTTAAAAAAAATATATTTTTACATGTAATTCTATATATTTTATTTTTTTATATAATTTGTTTTATTTTGTCATTTTATTTTCTATTTTCCATTTTATTTTATCTTTAATTTGACTTAATTACATTTTCAATCTATTGTATTTTTCATTTTATTTTATCTTAACTTTATTTTATATTTATTTTATGTTTAACTTTATTTTATTCTACAATTTATCAAATTTTGTCTTCAATTTGTTGTTTTATTTTTTACTTATTTCACTTTTTTTTCAATTTGTTTTATACATTTTATTTTATTTTCAATCTATTTAAAGATTATTTTCATTTCAATTGGACATTTTTGAAATGATTTTATTTGTCTTATTTTTATTCAAATCAGTTCAAACTGTGAGTGACTTTAAATTTAGAGGCTTCATATTGAATTATTGTTGTTTATTGTTGACACTTGTTGAGGCAGTAGAAGAAGTTGGAGTATAAATATTACAGGGCTCAAAGTCTCAAAGCAAAAATGCACAATCACAATGAAAACTACCAACAAACAACATCTAAACCTGTCAGATAAAGTAATAAAAAATAAAAATATGTCTGTCTTCAGATGACGCAACACTCCTAGCTGAGCAGTCTGCATGTCAGCTCAGGGAGCTGCAGAGATGTAGCACAGTTTATCAGATGTGGGGAGCTGCATTTCCTCAGACGCTGACCTGCACTATCTCACCACACGTTGCTCTACTTAGCTCACAGTCAGCTCATGCTCTCTGTCTCTCTTTCTTTCTTTGTGCTTCTCTCAGGAAAGCCAACGGGGAGACTCCTGGTGTGCTGAAGGGCAAGAAGCTGGTCCAGCGGAGGAGGAACACATGTCCCAGTCCTCAGGACATCAGCAGGGCCCTGCAGAGCCCCAGCTCTGCGTCCAGCGCCAGCGCCGCCAGCCTGGATGAGCTCATACAGCGCTGTCTAAACTGCTTTGGTCCGTCTCTTTTCCTACGTACATGCGTGTGTTCCCAAAGTTTGTCATGTGACTCTCCTCTTCATCACAACGAGGTTATGTAACCGAGGGATGAGGGGAAGCCACAGAGTGAGAGATAAAAGGGCAGTCTCATACAGTCAGGCTTTGTTCTGCTGGGCAGCAGAAACCAGCCGGCCAATATTAAACTTCTCTTTTCTCTGACTCGTTTTCAGCCCTCTTACTGTTCATTTATCCCTTTATCCAAATCTACAACGAGTATATTTGGTTAGTTAAATTTAAATCTAAAGCTTCTCATATCATAACAAAACTCACCTGGTCCTCGCCAGGTCTTCAAAATAGGTGCGTAAAACGTCAAATGGACAACAACGCATGACAAATCACACAAGGTCTTCGTTTGTTTAACTAAAATTAAGCCAAAATGCAGAAGTAGTGTGAAAACTATGCCCAATCTCACTACTACCATGATTAAGCTAGGCGCTGCTGATCATCTTCATGAGCTTAGTCAGTTTGCTACTCTGCTGCAAAGGAGGAAAGACATCAGCAGTGATCTTAGAGAAGCAACTGTTGATGCTTATCAAGCTGGGAAGAGTTACACGTCCATAAATGTAAAATGATGGTCTCCATCAACAGCCACAGTCTCCCCAGTCGTCGACGTCCCACCGCGTTCGATGCTCAGAGAAGCTGCGCACAAACCAACGTTGCAAACCTGAAAGAACTGAGGCAACTTTGTAAAGAAGAGCGGAGCAAAATTCCTCCACCATCATATGAGAGACTGATAACATCATCCAGAAAAGCATTACTTCAACTTATTGATGCTAAAAGTGGCTTTAAAAGCTGCTGAATCATGTGGTTCTCTCACTCTGCTTCTGCATTTTAGCTCAGTTCTTATTTAACTCATTAGTATACACCTTTTATTTTAATCTAATCTCAAAACTAAACCTGTATTACACCTATACGACACATCTAATTTGAGTCAGGTGTGTTGGAGCAGGGGAACACTTAAAAACCTGCAGGACTGCGGCCCTCGTGGGACCAGTTGTACGCTTTGCATGGTTTTACCAGAGCAATTTGAATAGAGTCGCTGCCTGCAGTTGCACCTACAGCAGCTAGTATTTCTACCTTTGTGTGGGTAAGAAAACAAATTCAAAAGCATATTTGTTCATTTTATTTTGCACATTTAACATATGCAGTAGATAGAAATAAAAAAAATAGATGATACAATGCAGGAAGAGACAAAAAAAAGCCCAAACAAGCTTCTAACAAGCTTCCAACTATGAGAAAAAAACATCTTTAAAAAAAATATGCTTGAAAATATAAAACTAAACATCCAAAACGGTAAAAAAAAAAATGTTTGAATGAATGCAAACATAGATAAAATATCCCAAATCAGCAATAAAAATGACCTTTTAAACATCTCTTAAAACTTCCAACATTGTGACACTTGTTTGCTAAATGAGTCATATTGTTCCACAGTTGAACATGTGAGATGTATCTGTATCTAACTGGGGAGCAGCCGAGGTCAGTAAAGGTCTGCTGGGTTACATAAGTATGGACCTTTGAATTAACTTGGAAATAAAGCAAAAAAATGATCAGGAATCTTTCCGTTTTCATAGAGAAAAAAAAACCTGAGAAGTTTATCATAGTGAGAGTATTTAGGTTCTTAGATAAAGGAATGTATGGAGAAGATGAGCCGGACCAGAAAGCGTTTCTGTAGGACCGAGGTTTTACTTAAACTATGTTAAAGTAAAGATGAGATAAATCAAACTAAAGGTGACATTCCTCATTATCCTGATTTATACATTAGAACTAACCAGGTCTACGTGTTCTCAACAGCTTGAGCTCTCATCAACAATGATGATAAGGTGAATCAAGTTTAATTCATACATCTTTTGGGTCGAGTTTTTTGCCAGTAAAAATCATTTAAATTGGATTTTTTTTAATATTCAAAGATCATTTATCTAACTTAAACCATGTTGCATACTCAGCTAAACCAATAGGTTTAGTGGGATAAAATTAGCGTTGTATCATCAGCAAACACAGAATTTTTGAAACCCAGGAGAGATCATTCATGTAGATAAGAAATAATAATGGTCCCAAAATAAAACCCCTCAGAGTAAAGAAGCCATGTTGGTCGCATCCGCTCACACAATCAAACTGCCCATCAGAAATATAATGACCTCATGAAACCCGTATTTATAAAGTTCCCCCAATAAAACAGTCAAAAGTAAATTCATAATGATGTGAAGAAATGATGTTGGATGCAGGAGGAAACCATGTTGCTGTGATGAAATGATGATCCAGGTCCTAGTTTTCCCTCCCAGGTTAATCCCGCTTGTGTAAAAAAAAAAACGTGCTCCTGGGTTTTGCTTTCAGATCCAGAGGGGAAGATTTCCAGTCCCAGAGGCTCCCAGTTGGTCCACATGACCCTGATGATGCACAGCTGGATTGTGCCTTCTCAGGCGTTTGCACAGAAACTTCTCAGCCTATATCCTTCCCTGTCGCTCAGCGTGGCACGCCGGCCCCGCCGGTGCGCTGCTCCCATGGTCACATGTTCAGCTTCATTAATCAGATCAGCAAACAGCCATGGCTTTGTGTTTTTTTTTTGTTTTTTTTTTCACTCCTGCAAAGCAGATTTGAAAACTATATCCCTGCTTGGTGTTTAGCATAGCGTTGTATATCTGCTGCATGTTCCGGGTCCTTGACTTCATCTCACCTATAGGGATTGTCCCCCGGACAGGAGAGGACTCAGGCGGGCGCAGATCTGCCACTTTGTCAGGTGAGTAAGGACAAGCGGGGACATCCTGGGAGGCAGAGTGTGACAGAACTGGTTATCCCTCTTTATTTGCGAGTAGTAAACATGTTTTCTGTTTTCTGCCTCGGGGCAAGGCAGTGGACCAGCCAGTTCCCGGCAGCATTTGAGGTGGACCCCCACCTTGAGCAGACCATGGGGGACCTGTGGGCGCTGGTCCGGCTCGATGGAGAAAAGACTCAGTCGCAGCTCATCGACACCTCCTGCCTGTGAGTCATGTTGTTATTTCAGACAGAAAAAGGACCCAAATTAAACGAGTTGTTTCTTTAAATAGAACAACGTGTCTATTTAGGGTCTATTTTTTTACTCTTCTTTTCCCAGAAACCCTCATGTGAACATGTCCCAGGCGCCCTCGCCCTCTGTGAAGAAGAGGAAGGTGTCTCTGATCTTCGACCACATGGAGCCGGACGAGATGGCCGAGCATCTCAGCTATCTGGAGTTCAAGAACTTCTGCAATGTTTCAGTAAGTTTGGAGGAGAAACTTTTCTCCCTTTC
This sequence comes from Atherinosoma microstoma, assembly GCA_037177055.1. Taxonomy (NCBI): domain Eukaryota; kingdom Metazoa; phylum Chordata; class Actinopteri; order Atheriniformes; family Atherinidae; genus Atherinosoma; species Atherinosoma microstoma. Next base: position 28,957,555 of record JBBBVU010000009.1, read on the forward strand.
GTCTTTGGACAAACTTGAAGAGATATTCCAGAGGTATAATAGACATATAACAGCTCATTTTGGAGGCAAAGCAGGTTTGTCTGTAGCACATTTCATGTACAAGGCAACTCAAAGGGCTTTACATAAGATATTAAAAGCAAAATAAACATTAAATAGAGACTTAAAACAAACTAAAAGGACTAAAATAAATGAATTAAACAGAACAATTCTCTATAACTGTGGTTCTCTCTGTATTTACTGGCTCATACAGAAATCTTCTTGTTCCCTCAGAAAAGAAAAGTTGTCATCATCAGTTTTATAACAGTTTTTTTTAAAGGGTTGTCATAATTAACAAAAAAAACCAACTTTATCTGCCTTATTTATGAAGATTCTGACCGTTTATAACCAGTTGCACCCGACATTCTGGTCCTGTAAATCCCTTATTCCCTGAATATCATAGGCTACAACATTATTGACAGCATTAGTAAAAAAACAAAAAAACCCAGGAAGACTGTCTCATGATTGCTTCACACATTCAACCTCAACTTAAAGACCCCTTTAAAGATTGATCATCAGACTCCAATCGATCATTTATTGATTCCTGAAACACTCATAAAAGTCTTTAAAACAGGAGAGCTGGGACTCCATCGTTCATTCAATCCAAGTTTATCTGTGGACATTTTTGAGATAATAATAGAAACACATGCTTGGTTATTACAGGTTTGCCTCAGGTTTTGGGGCTTGGAGCAAAGTGACCTCATTCATAGTTAAATACTAGCAGATAGCAGCTTTGAATTAAAAACATGATGTATTTTATGGACCTGACAATAAAGTTGCGAACACAGCTTTCTGTATGATAGTTTCCTTTGTGACGTGTCTCATGTGATGCTCCAGTTCCTGGACTACCGCAGCTACGTGGTGCGGGGTTCGGTGAGGGACAACCCTGCTCTGGAGCGCTCGGTCATGATGTGTAACGGCGTGTCCCAGTGGGTCCAGCTGATGATCCTCAGCAGACACACGGCCCAGCAGAGAGCCCAGGTCTTCACCAAGTTCATCCACGTGGCTCAGGTAAACCTCCGGAAGGAGCAAAAAAAAAAGAAAAATAATCATTTCTTTCACCCTGCAGTCATTTATTCTGACCTCTTTCTGTAGAAACTGAGACTCCTGCAAAACTTTAACACTCTAATGGCAGTAACCGGAGGCCTCTGTCACAGCTCCATCTCCCGCCTCAAAGACACGTCCAACCTGCTGCCTCCTGACATCACTAAGGTGTTTCACACGGCTCCTTTCCTTTTCTTTTATCTGCTTTATAATCTGGAACATTTATAATGTGAACACATTTGGGAACCTTTGCAGGATCTTCTACGGAAGAGTATTAGGGCCACTGAATAAAAAAATAAATAAAAAAATAAAAATTCTGACTTTTTTCTCAGAATTCTGACTTTTTTACCGAAACCTAAAATGAATCAATACATTTTTTTTTTACATGCATACACCTTTCTGCTAATAAGGAATTCTGAGATTAAAGTCAGAATTCTGATTTAAATCTCAGAATTTTTT
>JBBBVU010000009.1:28976513-28988618 GCA_037177055.1 Atherinosoma microstoma
CCCCCCCCCCCCCCCCCCCCCCCCCCCCCCCCCCCCCCCCCCCCCCCCCCCCCCCCCCCCCCCCCCCCCCACATCTTCCAAGTTTGATTTTAGAGACAACACATAGAAAAAAAGTAAAAAAGTAGATCTGGTGTTTTTTTTATTTGTTGTTTTTACACAGCATTCCTACCTTTCATTTCTAAAACAGCATGATCGGGCACATCCTTCCCCTGCTCATTGGTTTGCTTTAATGTTCGTTCTTTAAAATCCTCGTCCGTGGGACAAATTACAATAGCCTTGCGTTGAAAACCTTCAAAAGGACGCATTTTTCGTCTCCTTGCTGATCCATATACATTTGTCTAGCAATGGTGACAAGAAAGAAGTAGAAGCTTGTTTGTTATTGTTTACTTGTATTGGCTTTCCACTGGGAGGAAGCTGGAACCCTGCAATAATCAAGTGAGAGAGGTTTGGCTTGGATGTCAGTCTAGGTTTTTTCAGGTACTAGTGGCCTCTCGTCACTCCACAGACTTACCTCGCAGCCGGTGCGTTCAGGTACCCACTGACCGCTGATGGATGTTAATTAGAAATGGAGGGACCCCCACAACTATTAAACCTGACTACGTAGATCCAAGTTAATCTCTAAAAGAAGCACTTATTCTGACGTGTACTCATTAATACGTTGTCGTAAATTATCGGATGCTTTTAAGAGCGCCTGTTCATGCAGGAATATTCGGTACAAAAACGAAAGTCACAAATATCTCCGGCCACAGACGGACGAAATGCAACCGCTCCCAGTTACAGTTCGATTTAATCACCTCATCTCGTGTTATTAAACGTCCATTTTCTGCTGAAAGCTTCAAATCTCCATCTATTAACAGCGTAATACCCAAAACACTGACACAGTAACATCATTTAACTCCTTTCAGATCAACTAAACATCTAAAAACTGGTCAAAATGTGGATTTAAAGACTCAGAAATGGTTAAGAAAATCCTCGGCTCGGGATTAAAGTTAAATCAATGCAGCGTTTTAGAAAAATTCCTGCCGCAAAACTTTAAACCAGGGGTGTCAAACTTATTTTAATTCAGGCAGAATTTGATCTGAAGAGGGCCACACCAGTAAATAGTACCATAATAACCTATAAATGACAAAAAAAACAATCTATCCCTTAGTTTTAGCAGAGAGAAGTCCATTATTAAGCTGTAAACGTCTTCATAACTATTCTTCTAGAAAACAATACGAAGAAGCTGAAAATTCCACAATGTTTTGTCTCATTTCATCATTAAAATGGGTCTAAAAAGGCACAAAACGTTTAATTATAGGGATATCTATTAAAAAATAAATAGGATAATCTCCCTGCCTTGTAACTGTTTTATATTCAAGCATAAAAATACAACCTTCAATGGAAAAAGTAGGAATTGAAGTTTACTTTTATGATAAAAAAAATAGCTGTTAACATCTTTAACGGGCCGGTTTAGGCCCCTGGGCCGTATGTTTGACACCTCTTCTCTAACACTCACTCATCAACAAACCGAAACTTCTAAACAAATCAATCAACACCACAAATAATCACTTAATAATCATTAGCTGTTAAATGGCTGACAAACTACTTTTAGTCACTTGCGTCATTTTAACTTTCACTATGAACCAAGTATGAGATGATTTCATCAGTGAAGCAGCAGCTGAGCAAAAACAATCAGTTTCATCAGCAAGCTAAAACAAACATTAATACACATTAACTTCATGTCCCGAGCCACTTCAGGTGGCTCAACTTTTACTGAAATATTACTGAGAACAGGTTTTTAAATCTGCACTAGTTAGTCTATAGTTTCCATAACTCCACTGTAGTGGGACGATAAGAGAGAAAATAAGAGACGATGTGGTTCAGAGTAAAACTGATCCTTGATGTTTTTTATCTGATTTACATGACAACGTGTCAGATTTCTGCCCAGCCACACATCCACGAACACAGAGGTGAGCACGAACCAGCATGTGCGTCTGAAAACACGCGAACCAGGTCAAAAATCAGACAAAAATATCTGTTGTTTTCATCTATCAGGGAGGTGAAGGTGGAAACACTCGCTCTCAAGCGAGGAGCAGCCAGAGTATTTCTCCTGCTCCAATGCATACCTGCATTCAGACGTTATATTCACACGGTATGGCTAGGTTACCTTCATTCAGATGCGTTATATTCACATCGTATGGCTAGGTTACCTTCATTCAGACGTTATATTCACACCGTATGGCACGGTTACCTGCATTCAGACGCGTTATATATACAACGTATGGCTAGGTTACCTGCATTCAGACGCGTTATATTCACACCGTATAGCTCGGTTACCTGCATTCAGACGTTATATTGACACTGTATCGCTCGGTTACCTGCATTCAGACGCATTATATTCACACCGTATAGCTCGGTTACCTGCATTCAGACGCGTTATATTCACATCGTATGGCTAGGTTACCTTCATTCAGACGCGTTATATTCACATCGTATGGCTAGGTTACCTGCATTCACACGCGTTATATTCACACTGCATGGCTCGGCCACCTGCATTCAGACGCGTTATATTCACACTGCATGGCTCGGCCACCTGCATTCAGACGCGTTATATTCACACCGTATGGCTTTGTTACCTGCATTCAGACGCGTTATATTCACACCGTATGGCTAGGTTACCTGCATTCACACGCGTTATATTCACATTGCATGGCTCGGTTACCTGCATTCACACCGTATGGCTCGGTTACCTGCATTCAGACGCATTATATTCACACCGTATGGCTCGGTTACCTGCATTCACACTGCATGGCTCGGTTACCTGCATTCACACTGCATGGCTCGGTTACCTGCATTCAGACGCATTATATTCACACCGTATGGCTCGTTTACCTGCATTCAGAGGCGTTATATTCACACCGTATGGCTAGGTTACCTGCATTCACACCGTATCGCTCGGTTACCTGCATTCAGACGCGTTATATTCACACCGGAAGGCTCTGTTACCTGCATTCAGACATTATATTCACACGGTATGACTAGGTTACCTGCATTCACACGCGTTATATTCACACCGTATGACTAAGTTACCTGCATTCAGACGCGTTATATTGACACCGTATGGCTAGGTTACCTGCATTCAGACGATATATTCACACCGTATGACTAGGTTACCTGCATTCAGACGCGTTATATTCTTACCGTATGGCTAGGTTACCTGCATTCAGACGTTATATTGACACCGTATAGCTCGGTTACCTGCATTCAGACGATATATTCACACCGTTTGGCTAAGTTACCTACATTCAGACGATATATTCACACCGTATAGCTCGGTTACCTGCATTCAGACGATATATTCACACCGTTTGGCTAAGTTACCTACATTCAGACATCATATTCACACCGTACGGCAAGGTTACCTGCATTCAGACGATATATTCACACCGTATCGCTCAGTTACCTGCATTCAGATGCGTTATATTCACACCGTATGGCTAAGTTACCTACATTCAGACGATATATTCACACCGTATAGCTCGGTTACCTGCATTCAGACATCATATTCACACCGTATAGCTCGGTTACCTGCATTCAGACGATATATTCACACCGTATCGCTCAGTTACCTGCATTCAGACGTTATATTCAAACCGTACGGCTAGGTTACCTGCATTCAGATGCGTTATATTCACACCGTATGGCTAGGTTACCTGCATTCAGACGCGTTATATTCTTACCGTATGGCTAGGTTACCTGCATTCAGACGCGTTATATTCTTACCGTATGGCTAGTTCACCTGCATTCAGACGCGTTATATTCACACCGTATGGCTCGTTTACCCCTAACTGCTACAGTTAATGAATACATAATTTTAAGGTTGCTGATATCTACATCCTGTCTATCAAATCCGTACACACGTTACACGTATGAGACTTAAGAGTCAAAACAGACTAATTATTCTTAATCTGGTGGATCATGGATGAAGCTCTGATCTCCACCCGGTCCATTTGCTAATTTTTTCTTTATGTAGTCGACTTGTTTGTCTTCCACTCGTTACTAAAGCTGCACCATGCATGTTAATCAATATGGCGACTATTTTCGAGAATGGGATGCATCATTACACAGCTCTGTTAGCTCTTTACTACTACGTCGCAAAAAGGCATGCAGTTAATAAAAACCCTGTACGATGTGGTAAAAAAAAAGCTACATAAAGGTTACAATTCATAATACTGACATGATGCCATCTTGGGTTGAACATGGTTGTAAATATTTCAGATGAGGACAAAACTTAAACTTAAAATAAACTTAAAGATCTTTAATGTAAACTAAGATAATAATTTAAAAAAAAAGATTGTCCGTTAGCATCTACATATCAACCATTTGCCTCTTCATTTTATCAGCAGTTTCTTGTAAATAGCTGTTAAAAAAAAATCTACAAAAGCATGCTACTTAAAAACCTACTCTACTCTGATGGGTCCCCCCACTTACCTCCACTTACCTCATCTTCAAACGAACTGGAGTCACAGTCCAGACAACAACAGACAGATATAACCTACCTGCACATACTCACAGTATCCACAGAAAAGCCAGAGCCACCAGACCCACCTACCTTGTTTTTTTTTTTTTTTCTGAACGCAAGGATCTGAAAATCTAGAAGCTGTTAGTCAGTACTTACCTTCAGGGTCAATTCATTAAAAAACACACTCAAAAGTTCCATGTATCTCACTTAAAAATAGCTTTTAAAAAGCCATCAACTCTGTCTTATTAAAATTAGCAACAGAAGGTGTTTTTCTTACTCACCAGTCAGAGCTTACTTGTTTCTCAACATCTTTACATAGTCATGGTTTACTTGTACATTGTTGAAATTCACAAGACAAACAATACTGTATTATGACAAGAAATAGCAAGTGCAAATATACTGAGGGATGAAAACACGGCATGCTCTGTCACTTATGAGAGCCATTAATCAATTTCTTTTACAATGCATATGACAAGCAAGTGACAAGAGGGTGATCAATGCTTCTTCTACTCTATAATACAAAGAGACCCCCTGAAAGATAAATAAATAATCCATTAGAGAGAGAGTGAGCATCAGGGCACATTGACTGACTGTGGTGAGTATGAGAGCAGAGTAGGCTGAGGGGCAGTACCTGGTCCAGGATGTAGTTGCGTCTCTTGCGGGCTGCGATCTCGATCAGTCTGTTCAGACACTGGGTGGCCTGTTGAATCAGAACATCCCAGCGCCCGGCGTAGTTCCTCTGGCGCCGCAGGCCCATCACCTGAACAGGAAACAGTCATATGAATAAATTAAAAATGCATGTGGAAGTTCAACCCTTTTACTCCCAGAAAACATCCAGATATTATTTGTTTGTTTCTCAGTTGTCAGATTATGAGGCTAAAATGATTTAAAATGAATGTATCAATCGATATAGCACCATAAAGGCCAACCAGAAGAAGAAAACTGAATTTATTACTAACTAGGGCTGGGCAATATGGCCTCAAATCAATATCACGATATATTGAGCAGTTCAACTCGATAATGATGAATGGATGATAACAGCACTTTGGTGCACAGTTTTCATTCGTCATCGATGTAATATCGGACAGATGTGTGGGTCCACCGTGCGACTCTGTTGTGTACATGCTGGGAATCCGTTTTTCTGAAAAATCTATATGAATATGAACTGACTGGGCAGCCCCCTTGCATTTTCATTTTTCTTAAATACTGAATTTACCGACAGGCAAAACGATGTCACTTATCGTTGTAAATGTCAGTATAGGTACATTTTCGATATATCACCCACCCCTATTACTAACAGTACTTAACCATTTCCATAATCCCACTTTTTCCTCATTTCCAGATCTTTCTGCTACTATCTACCTCTTATCGTCACTAAACCAACTCCAGCTCAGCCATAGAGGACCGTTATTCTTCTTCTTTTCAAACACACACAGAACTTTCTGCTCACTTGTTGATCTTTGGCTGCTCCTGATTGGTCATTACCCTTAATTTAAGCTCTCTGATTGGTGGAAAGTTTGACAGGAAGTGGCTTCATCATCATATCCAGGTCTAAATAGAGGTCTCTTAGCAACATAGTAGTGATAGTGATGAAAATGTGATAAATAATGGTGTTATCATGGATCATCCTGGTGGATTTACCAGATAAGAGTCTCTGAATAAACACTACATGTTCCAGCTCGATTGTAAACCTCCTGGACGGGATCTAAATCCCTGGAAAACTTCCTTAGATCACCTAAAGGGTAAACTATCCATCAGAATTACACACTAGTGTTCCTGAGAAACTGTTGATAATATAAGCGACAGCTCTCGGGTTTTAAGGGTTAAAAAAAGGACAAAAACAAACCTTCATCTTGTCCATGATGGCGTTCGTGCCCAGGATGTTGTACTTTTTCTCAGGATTAGACTGTGCATGCTTTATGGCCCATGTAGTCTTTCCACAGGCAGGCAGACCCACCATCATCAAAATCTGAAATAAGAACATTTATTCTCACATCTTTACTCACATCTGACCTAAGAGGTATATTTCACAGCCCCTAAACATTCCTTTAACCATCACAACCACCTTTATGTTGGTAAGAAGGTCGCTGCTGCCCTACCTCGCATTCAGATTTGCTTGCAGGTCCCTTTGTGCCCCTGATCTTGTCCTCCATGCTGAGATTGTGGATGAAGGTGTATCCCTCTTCTGGGGGGAAGTAAGGCTCTCGTTTCTGCCCAAAGTTGAACTCAACTGCGCAATTCTTCACCAGCACATGAGGGAACAGGGAACGTCCGGCCAATTCTTCCTTGGTGGTCCGGAAAGCCACACCCATGTACACGCCATTCTTGGAGTAGCCCATCTGCACCTCATCGTCGCTCTCAAAGTCCTACAGTTACAGCCATCGAACAGGTTCAAACCAGAAAATGTGGTTATGGGTTTACTTTAAAAAAATAAAAATAAAAATAAAAATAAAAAAGCAGTAATCTGATCATTTTTGGCTTTTAAAACCTGCGATAGTTACTTACGATGTAGCAGCCGATGACGTCATTTTCACCAAACTTCTCACCGTAGTCTGCAAACTTGCAGTCGGAGGATTTCTTTCCCGTTCCTCCGTATCCAAAGGAAAAAGGCTCCTCACCTAAAACACGAGTAATAAAAATGTTTTCCGTTCAGTTAAGAGCCGTTACAAAAAGGGACTTGCTGACGTCCGACATCTTCATCCCCTCACCGAGCTGAGTGCTGGAGTGGTTGATGGACCATCCGATCCGGACCACATGGGGATCGGGCTCGCTGCTGGGCAGGTGCTTTACGGGAATCTCCTCGTTGATCTGAGGGAGGCGAAGGAGGAGCGTTTACGGCCAAAGCGCATCACAGCACAGGATGCAGAGATTTATTTTGTGAAAATTACCTTCATCTCGTAACACACTCGGCCCCGGGTGACACCGTGGGAGGCTCGCGCTCCGGCCCACAGGTAAGCAAAGCCTTCAATGGTCAGCGGATATCCACTGTACCGATCCCGGGACACTTTGAAGTGGAGATCACAGTTGTCTGTAAAGATGGTAAAAAAAGGAGAGAAAATGTTAAATATCATCCTTTTCTGATAAACCTGCTACTAGCATCCAGAGGTTTTTTGCAAAGATACCAATTTTCTTTGAACAAATCTATGCATCTACAGATCCGGCTGTGGATCCCTCAGTCCACTAGGTGGCGATAACGCCTGTAAGTAAGCTGCTAACCACCAGGAAACCCAAAAACATGACCTGCCAGCAGACTGAGGACAGAAACATCGAAGGGAACGAGTGTGGCTGAAGAGAAAGTGATGAGACTGAAAATAAACTGGCATCATTTTTCCAAAACTGTTTATCATCATGACAGCGATATAAAATCCAGTCTCGGAAAAAATGTCGATCAGATTAATACAATGGTCAAACTTTGTCGTCAGCAACTACAAAGCAAGAAGTTGCAGGCGGATGCAACCTTTGTGCAAACAGAAGGAAAGCATTGTCTCATCAACCGAGAAGGAAAAATATTCAAATAGATCAAGAAATTCAGGTAATAATTTAAAATAATGACAACAAAAAGTTAATATTTAATTGCAAATGACAACGTGGAGTTCACTCCTCAGGTCCCACTTTAAATAAATCACACAAATATTAAACATGAAAAAAAAAAGAAAAGCTTCCAGTGGATTTTTTTTTTCTTTGTGTTGGGATCATCAGTCTGGGATCTGTCGATAATTTTGAACACCACAGATTTTTATTGATTATTAAGTTTTATGCAATTGCGAATGAAAAAGTAAAACCCTCACACTTTTCCTCCTGCAGCCCTAAATGGGGACGCTGCGAATAAAAATACTTCATGAGAACATCAACCATGAAACACGAATATTTAAAGTGATGTTTTCCAACCCTGAACCGTGCAGGGCTGGATAATTCATCTTAAAATGTACTTAAAATTCAGGACCAATAATAATAATTGCTAATTAATTGTAATCGAGGTAACGTGTTCAATTAATAGTCACATGGATTTAAGCTCATAGCGTCCAGCCTTTGTGCAAATACAAAGATAAGTGATAAAAAAACAAACAAGACATCAAAGTGAACGTGCTAAAGCGTTAGCATTCAGCCTCATTCTCTGTTGCAGGTGGCGCAGATCACGTCCATGTGAGCTTTGCAAACAAAATGTCCACATTTGCAGCACATGTTCGAGACTCTCTTCCCACAGAAGCGGCACGGTCGCCTGGACGTGGTGACGGGGGCGCTCTCGTCGGGGTGCCTCGCCCGCACCGCGTTCACCACGGCGATGGCAGTGGGGTTCCGGGGTAGCCGTTCCCGCTGCTGCATTAGGGGGGTCACCATGGCCTTGCCTAGCTCCTCCAAGAACAAGCGTCGCTTGTGGGTGATTCCGTCCCTCCACCCTGGATCCAAACATATCCACAGGACGAACGCGTTGTACGCCGAGACATCCAGCATGTTGTAGAAGAGCTTCTGCGTCCACCTGTTGGTCTTCTGGCTGCAGTTGTAGGCAGCGACAACCTAACAGAGGAGAGGAAAATATTTAATGAATGATACATATTCTTCATTATATCAAAATATATCATTAAATTATTTCTAATTCAAGATATGTGTAACCTAAATATTCCAGCTCTACTACTTTAATAGTAATATACATTAAATGTGAATAATTCTAAGTAGAAATAATAAAAGCCCACCTTGTCCAGCTTGACTCCGCCCTTGTTTTTGTTGTACTCCGTGACCATTACGGGCTGTTGGTGGCGTTCGGCACCGACGGCAGGCTCGCGGTGTCTGGTGCTCAGCAGGATGAGGTTTTTCCCCCGGTTGGGGATGTAGGACACGGCCGTGTGGGTTTTGGTGAAAGCGAAGACGGAGGAGTTGATGGCCCGCCCCTTGACCTCCAGCAGCTCCCTGGGCAGCTCGGGCTTGTTTCTCTTCATCATTCCCACCATGGCCATCTTTTTCTTCAGGAGCGCTTCTCCGAGTTTGTACGATGTGAAGAAGCTGTCGCACATCACGGTGTGGCCCACCAGTCCCTCCACCAGCTCCAACAACACCTCTTTCCCCTGGTCTATCCTGGGGAAGGCTTCGTTTGGTTTCCCCGTGCACACGGACATCTTCCAGGTATACGAGGTCCGGGCGTCGCAGACGGCCCAGACCCTCATACCGTAGCGGGCCACAGTGTGGCGGATGTACTGGAGGAAGGGGCAGCGACCCCTGAAAGGCACCAGCTGGTCGTCTACACAGACCTCAACACCAGGCTGGTACATCATCTGGAGCCGTGGGACCCAGTTCTCCCACACCGGCCAAATGGCCGCCAGCTTGCTGTCCATCGCCCGTCTGGGTCGATGCAGCTGGTCATCGAAGCGGAGCATTCCGGCTATTTTCAGGAATTTTTTGTGGCTCATGGTGGCCTTGAAGATGGCTCGCCCCGTGCCTTCGGCCCACAGGCTTCTTGTGGGCTCGTCCCGTGACCGGTACACCCCAGCCAAAATCAGCAAGCCGATGAACGCTTTCAAGTCCGTCATGCTGATATCTTCCCAGCCATCGCCATCAGTACGCTGGCCGTCCAGGTTCGTGAACCCCAACACCAGCTGGAGGATCTCCTCCGTCATGAATAACTCCAAGCAGGATTGGATATCGTGGATGCGACGGCGGGCGTAAGCTGTCGGGCCCTCGGTAGGGCAACGTGATGGGGTGTATGGGACCGTCTCGGCCTCGGTCGGGGCCCAGGAAATCATTCCACTCTTCGACAGCCACTTCCGTCCCCTCTCTGCTGTGTTATCGGGGGCCTCTGACCCTGAAGAGCTGCTATCAGGGGCGGGGCTGCACACGGCCTGTTGGGGGCGCTCCCATTCCAGACTGGTGATGGCGATGTTGTCCTCCTCTGCAGAGGAAACTGAGGTTGTGAAGCTCGAGGCGGGGGAACGGGTGGCGGTGCGGTCCGGGCTTTGAGGGGCCGTAGGGGCTCTGGAGGGGCCGGGTTGGGAGGAGTTGGAGGTCCAATCTGGATTCTCCACGGGGCGGTTGCTCCCGGAAACTGTGACAGAGGCAAAGACCATATCTTTGGCTTGCTCCGAGTTAAAAAGCGGCTGGAAATGTTGCTTCATGTTTGAACACAAATGTAAAATTCTGGAAGTCTACCAGTCAGCAGGTAGACCTGCAGAAACAAACTGAGAAGCTCGACTGCTTTGTTTGGATTCTCGATGGTTCCTACATTCAATATGATGCACACATTTAAGATTCTCAGTCACCATTTTCTTTTATTTGCACTTTGAAAAAGACAAATCAAAGAAAATGCTGTAAGAACTGATTTTATAGACCACCTCGCCTTCGCTCCTTCATTTTTAAATCTGGTGGCTTAGAGACAGAATAATGTAGTTTTCTTGGTTTTTCTTGCATTTATTACACCACAGATTTCATTGTGGGTTTGTATTTTACAGACACACACACACACTAATTTCTCAATGCACATGCTCACTGGACTCTTGACAACTACTGAACTCATCAGAAAATAAAAATAGATTATCTTCATGTAGTCAAACTGGAATATAAAGGATTAAAATCCCAATAATCTAATAATATTTCATCATTTTGTTGAGAAATGAAGTTGAGCTTAAGATTTAACCGGAAAAGCATAAGAATATCAATCCTTTAAGTTTTAATAGATGTTTTTAAAAGTGGTCATTTTTGTCATAAATGGTTTAAGAAGGTAGTGAATCTTAAATGTGATGCTAAACAAAAACTAATAATGCATCAAAGTCAATATTATGGGTCATTTTTTACATTTCCATGACAGATATAAAAAATAACATCCCAGCTTCCCAAAATGTATTTAATGGAAAATAACAAATTTTTGTGTTTTTTCATAAATAACTTAAAAAAAAAAGAAAGAAAAAAAGCAGGTATTTTAAGTGTTAAAATCCTCAAACCCGTAAGCTAGATTTACACACATGGGGGCGTCTGCAGTGTCACCGCCATATGGTCTGCGCAGGCTTGATGCGCACCTCTTCCAGGCCCGACGTGCACCCCTGCTTGCATAAGTACTCCCCTGTGATTGGTCGATTTGTGAGGACATGTTTCCGGATTTCTGGAGCTTCTCGCTGAATTTGTGGTACCCGCGGAAGAGAAACTGCAACATGTCACCGTAACCCTACGCTCGAGTGTGAGAGAACATGTCACCAGCGTCCGCTGCGCCGGCCCTGGCTTCAGAATGCATGGTAGATGCATGCAGGAAAAAATAAATAAATAACGGAAAAATAATAACCAGTTAAATTTTCATAGCATTTTTTTGGATGTAGACAAGAGGGCAGAGCTTTTTTTCCCAGACCTGGACTGACATTAAATTTTTTCATTTAAATTCCAAAATGTTTCAGGGGAGAGAGAGTTGGAAAAAACCTGTGCTACATAAACTCACACAGCCAAGATGCTGGCCAGGAAAATTTGCCCCGACGACCTAAGGCCGAATCTCAATTCTCCCCCTTAGCCCTTCCCCTTTAAACAAAGTGTGGAGGTAAAGGACAATGTTTACAGCCCTATGAATTGACCCCCCCCTCTCTCCGTATAACCTGAACGTATCAGGAGGCTGGTTTGCTCGTGGCTCCCTG
>JBBBVU010000009.1:29146012-29160037 GCA_037177055.1 Atherinosoma microstoma
TATATATGATAGAACCACATGAACAAGGATTGTTGTGGAAATCTTTGTCAAGCTCTAAAATACAGAGTTACATTTACAAATGTCCCTTAAACCATACTGAGCAGAAAGTAAAGCTGCATGTTAACCTGGTCCAGAGTTCCAGAGGCGACGTCAACTTCTCTGGACTTGGAGGCATCTGGGTCAGACCGATCAGTATTCCAGATCTTTGTTGGATGAAATGCAGCAAAAGAGTAAAAAGGAGCATCCAGACTATCAGCATCAAGTCCACTGTTGCACATTTTAAGACGTGTTTGTAGGAGGAATGGGGCAAAATAACTCCTGAAACTCTTCATCACTCAGTAACCTCAATGCAAGAACATATCTAAGTGTTGTGAGAAGAAAAGGAAACATTACACAGTGGGAAAAGCTCTTCCATTTAATCTATAATATATAATAAGCTATAATAAGATGAAAAAAGTCAAAGTAAATGTAAGAATCACTGTTTTTTCAAATATTTCCCATAATGAACCAGCTTATTCAGGGTTGCATGTTCAGTACACCAGCTCATACAAGGTTTTCTATCATGACATTTCTGTGTCTACCAGTATTTTTCATTTATAAATATGAGTTGGCTCACATGTTGGATGTCAGATTCCTTTAGGAATTCCCTCCCAACAGGGTGTGAAATGACCAGAGAAGACGATCAATCATTTACAGCCAGTTCACACCATCTGTGAGCGGCTGTGAGTGGCTGTGAGCGGCTGTGAGTGGCTGTGGGAAGATTGAGGGGACAAACCAGACCAGCCACGACGTTTAGAAATCCAGAGCCAATGTAGCATTGAATCTGTTTAATTCAAGAGAGAAATAAAAACTGAGCTGCAACTTGGGTGTGATGGTTAATGTTTCACATCACCAGTTGCGTTGGTGAACGCTCCCCAAGGCTGCATACTGAACGGTATTCACGATCACCGCTGGCAGCTGATTATTTCATTTTTTTAATAGTGTTTGAAGCTTTTTGGGGGTGTTTTACATATCTCACTAAAACAGGAAATTAGAATTAAGGTTGCCATCACCAAACATGAATACCAGTTGTGTTTGGAAACACCAGTTAGCATGACAGTGTTCACAAACACCAGGGGGGGGGGACCAGTTAGAAGAGATGTTCAGAATTGTCTCTGTGGAAAACCAAACCGGTTCTAGATGGAACCTGTCTTGTCAAGAGCCGGTCCTAAAAAGGCAAACATGGGGACATTTGATGAAACCCTTCTGATGCGGGGTGAACCACACTGTCTGCTGGACACACTAGGAGTTAAAACCCTCATATTCTCCACTCGAACAAGCACACACACACATTGCACACATCCCACACCTACAGACAGTTACACTGGTTTATGTAAGAAGAGATTCAGTTGCTGTGTCACTCAGGAGGCGACCACAACATCAGAGAGCTGGGGGGGTTGGGGGGGGGGGGCTGATTCAGCGAGGGCAGTGGTAAAGGAAAGAGGCAAAAACAAGGATATAAAAAAAACTGTTACAAAACCAAGCAACCACAGGGAGGAAACCACGCTGTTTTACAGTTTATTTAAACCAATACGCACACACATGCAGCAGCAACGTACCGTATCGGTGAGGCGTTGTGATAAGAAATGTCTGTTGTGTGTTTTACAGTTAGTCTTTGAACTGTCACTCAGTTCTGACTCACAAACAAACCAAACATCAACTGTAAAGATCTGCATGAACGGCACACATTCATGGCAAACAGTTAAACCAAACCCCCCCCCAGACATTTAACTGTCCAATTTATCTATTTTTATGTGTACTGTAGCCCTCTGTACTTCTGCTATGAGCAGCTTCCTTCCTTTCAGTGGGGATGTTTTAGCCTTAACCAGCTGATTCCCAGCTTCATGTTTGCACCCTCTGTGTATAAAATGTAGAGTTGTGTATCTCATCCACACCTTGAATCAACCGGACCCTTCCAGCCGTGCACTGTGCATGCAGCTCTTCCACAGGACTGATCTCAGAACAGCTTCAGCGTTTAGGTTAAGCAACTCAGTCAATGCAACAGTGATCGCCAGAAAAGATTTCTCATTCTCAAAGGTGTCTCCTCAACTTAATCCTGGTCCTACTTCGGTGATGTCGGTGCTATGCAATTGGACTTTTGTTTAATGTCGTAGCATACTCAATAAAAAGTTCCAAGAATTTTTTAGGCTTCTGCTTGAATATTGCATCCCCATAATGAAATTACCATGTTTATTTTGTTCATACTTGCCAGGGACCATGCATTGAACCAGATTTAGCCACCACCTAATTTCCATATCTCTGCAACCACAAGGTCTATTTGAATTCTTTTGAAGTCATAGTAAAGGCAACTATTACGAGGTGTGTTAAGATATGTAAATGTCAGTATGTTTGTTACAGCTGAAGGATAAAAGACAATGGCACAAATGAAAAAAGTTTCACGCTTGGCTAAAAAAACAAACCCTTTCAGGATGAAGATCTCTTTTGAATGATGCAGGTGGAGCTCTTAACCTCTATAAAATCATATGGAAACATTATATCTGCTGAGGCCGACTCTGATAAAGTGGAGCAGGATAAAATTAAGGATGTTTTAGTTGAGACAGTTCAGGAGACGTCTCCAAAATGGCCATTTTAGCCTAGTTTGGCAAAGTTTTATTCTCAACATCCCCCAATTGGGGTACCTCATGTTTTAAAATGTTAATTCGGTCAGCTTGAAACTGGGAAATAATCTGTGAACATATAAAACATTATCATCAGCGCTATCTTGGCTACGAAAGGGGGGGATTGGTATTTGTCACATTAAACCAAGAAGATAGCTGCAAACGGTTGCCATGGTTACATGGACACAAGAAGTCGTATTAAAAGCCCAACTGGAATAAAAACATTTCATGTAACACATCAACTGGAAGATTGTATTCCGATCGAGTTGGTTGGGGTTATGCAGATAGTTGCTCTGATCAGCACGAAAACACAAATTCCAAAATTTTTCTTTTTGTGTGCACTTTGTACTTATTTATGTCAGAAATCACAGTTTTTTCTTCTACTGCTGGTTCCAGAAAGTCAGACAACCCTGCGCGTCAAATTTATTTATTTATTTATAAGAGACCATGTACAATTTAAAACATAAATGTTACCATTTGATGCATTTACATCAGCAGTAAACACAAAAAAAACATACAAATACCATATATGGTTACACCCCCAACCCACCCAGACACAAACACACATTCAATCAGCACCATAAGAAAATACGAAAGGTTATTCTGTTCATGTGAAGCCTGTAAAATGCATGCTATAACTTGAATGACTTTGTCAGGGTCCGTGCAGAAAGTACAGGTGTGATTGGGACTGTAACCCAAGGGAAGAAATTTCAAGCATGAACACATGACTAATGATAATTCAAGCAGAAAACCCAGGTTTTTGGTTGCTTTAGTTCCCAAAAACTGTGTTTTTATGGGAGAAAATCTGCAGATTGAGAAAAGTGTAAATGTGCTCGTGTGTACAAGGTCTGAACAAAAAAGTCCAAGAGAAGAAGAATCTGTTACACTTTCATTGTGCTGAAATAGTTATACTGTATCTATACATGTGTATATATACTGTATCTATACACACATACATGTGTATATATACTGTATCTATACACACACATACATGTGTATATATACTGTGTATATGTGTGAAAAAAACTATATAAATGAAGTTATGTTGCAATTCACTCCTCTGATGCTGCAGTGCGTGCACATCATGAGAGGTGGCGTGGTGTTATGCTGGTTTGTTCTGAGCAATGGCAGCAGCCTCTACTATATGAAAAGAGAAACGATGAACTCTAAAGCGTGCACGTGGTATCTAACATCCAACATGTTAGTCATAACCCCGTCTCCTTTAGTCTTTCTCAAGTTTGTGCCAAAGTATAAAAAAGTTTGGCTTTGTCTGATCTGGCAGCGAGTCACCTCCAACAAGTGACACCTTCTGTGTCGTCATCATCGATGGAGAAATTGAGTTGATTTTCTGAAACTTGGATCGTTCAGGAACCATCGACGGCTGGATTTAAGTCAAACAACAACAACCTGTGATGACAAAGTGTGGAGATAAGGACGTTGCTGCTGAGTCACCACTGACCCACGGGCCAGAAATGGTTCTTATCTCTTAGAATTATGAATATGAAGCATAAGTAACGCGTAACACCCCCTTTTTTGGAGTTTTTTAGTTGTTTTCAGAAATCTTTAATGTCCCCATTTCAACCAAAGGTGGCATTTCTGCCCCTGAAGCAACTTTGAAGAAAAATACAACTTTTAATTAAAAGGCATGTTAGCTCCTTTTCCATGTTCATCTTCTCATTTTCAGCCTGAGTGCAAATATTTTCCCATGGAGTCCCGATTTCATCCTCCCTGATGACAGGGAATATGTTTGGAATTTGCTTGTCTGGTCAATAACTCCTCAGTCGGATTGATCCCAAACAAAGTTGGTGGACGGCCTGTTAAAAGAAGAAGAATGCTCCTTTAAGGATTTGGTCATGAATGGGTAGAAAAGTAGCTTCATTCAGCCTCCTCCTCCTCCTCTTCTTCTTGCCCCCTCCCTGCCCCCCTAACAGAGTTACAATGCAGGACACCACCTCCCCCAACACACACATTAACGCTCATTAACACACACACACTCCCTGTCCTGCCCCCTGAAGCACACAAGCAGGGGGTGGGCGTGTAGGGGTGGGCTTCCCCAACTATTTAAACAGATTCCAGCAGATGGTTGAGGAACTTTCCTCTTGAAGACACGCTGCTTCTCTGCCTCCTTCACCACGGATTCTGGCGGCATTTTCTTCCTTCATCCGGAGAGTTTCAACATCTCTGGAACTAGAAGATTCTCCAAAACTTCCTCTTCAGCTCCAGAGAGTTTCTTCCCTCCACCGTGGGAACGGACATCCGGCTGTGGAGTGAATCATGCCCTCCGACTTTTTAACACCTTTCCTGGAACTGGATGAGGAGTTCTGCAAGGTAAATAATATGTCTTCACAAACATGACAAAAGTGGGATAAACTGAGTGTTTGGGGGGTAAAATCTGAGTTAAATTTTTCTTATAAATGTAAGAAAAGCTTGTTTTAATTGAGTTCTTTGAACTGAAACGTTTTTAAAACTTGATTAAACATTAACCTTGAAGGAATTTAACAGGAAAAAACAGAATAAGTGTTTCGGGCTGCAGCTCTAAATAACTTTTCTCCTGTTGTGTGACAGAGTTTCCGCGGCCTGGATGTGACAGATGGCTTGTCCACCAGCTCGCAGCAGCACAGTCAAAGGGTCCTCGGCTTCCAGAGACGCCACTCTCTCTGCCCCGTGACCCTCCCCAACTCCAAGTTCAACAGCTCTGAGGTGACGGAGACGCCCTGCTGGGGTCTCAACCTGGCCTCCAACCAGCAGTGGAGCCGAGAGGGTCAGCTGCCGCGCTCCTCGCTCAGCCACATCCCCTTCAGAGTGGACCGCTCGGTCAGCATGATCGAGGGAAACGTCGCCAACTCGAGGTCACACGTCCCCCCAACGGTGCTGCTCCCACCGCCGGGGTTGTGTGTCAGCAACACCTCCGTCGGCTCCCCCACTTCCCCGTCTTCCTCCAGACCGGCAGCGCCACCGCCTCACATCTCCACCCGGTACAAGACCGAACTCTGCCGCACCTACGAGGAAAGCGGGGCCTGCAAGTACGGAGCCAAGTGCCAGTTCGCTCACGGCCTGGATGAGCTGAGAGGCCTCAGCCGGCACCCAAAGTACAAGACGGAGCCCTGCCGCACCTTCCACACCATCGGCTTCTGCCCGTACGGCGCCCGTTGCCACTTCATCCACAACGCCGACGAGCTCAACGATGCGCCTCCCCAGAAGCAGAAGCTGAGGCCTCCTCTGCTGAGACACAGCTTCAGCTTCGCAGGCTTCTCCTCTCCCCACACCTTCCAACCGGTCGAGGAATCGCAGCCTTCCTCTCTCCTCTTCACCCGAGCCTCCTCCGTCACCCCTCCTCCATCCTCCACGGGGAGCCCTGAACTCCTCTCCCCTCTCTTTCCTGAACCGGGGGCGCTGAAGCATTACCCCTTCTCCGGGGTCAGCGACCTGGCAGGCGACGGCAACGATGCAGGTCTCCGCTTCAACGCTGCGACCGATTCCATCAGCAGCAGGTGTTCCTCTAACTTCACCTCCAAAAACCTCCCCTTCCACCTCCCCCAGCAGCTGCCACCCCCCCTGAGCAGCCTGCAGCGCTGCTCCTCGGCCGACTCCCTCTCCGAGGAGGGCTACACGTCTTCCTGCTCCCTCAGCTCTTCCTCCAGCGGCACAGAGTCGCCGAGCTTCGAGGGCCGACGCCTGCCCATCTTCAGCCGCCTTTCTCTGTCCGACGAGTAGGGGGGGGGGGGTTTACTGTAGGGCTGAATTTACCCCGAGGGACAGGGTCTAACAGTTTTAATCCTGCGGATCTGATTGTCGTTGCAAAAGGATTCAAACTTTAGGTTCTCCACTCCTTCCCAAATCCAGCCGAGTAAACGTACCTATCTTTGTGCATATTGCATTTCTTACCCAAGCAGTTGTAGCGCTGCTCAGTGTTCGTCCAGTTTTAGCTGACTTTTGTTTTATTGATTTATTTGAAGCTTTTTCCTTGATGCCATTGTTACTGCTGTATACTGTTGTATACCCATGTTTTAGAGAGGGTGGAGGGTTCTGTGTGAGAACTTTCCGTACCCTGTTTCCAGAAGGATTTTTCCACTAACGAGGAAACTTTTCTTTTTCCAACACCTTCATTTTGTCTTCGGTCTCAAACTGTTTGCTGTCACTGATTGATTGATTGATTGGTTGGTTGGTTGTACGGCTGTGGCCAATTTGATTGTATTTGCCAGCGGATTTAACCGCCTGGCGAGGACTCAGCCGAACTTTAATAGCACAAGTGTAGGCAACCCACTGACTCTAGTTACCAAAGCTGATGTTAGACTTCTAACCTACCCGTACTGTTAACCTCTAGCCTTAGACGTGACAGATAATACACAATGTTGTTGATTTCCTTAGCTTAACACCATGTTAGACCTATTTATTGCTTTTTGTTTGATTTGTTGTTTGTGATTGTGGTTTTTTTTCTTAAAAAAAAGAAGAAGACGCCAGAGAAATTACGCTTTATTGATGCATTGTTCACGTTCTCTGTCTGCTTGGTTTCTGTAAACCAGTAGCTTTAAAAGAAAAAAGGCTTGTGGAGAGGAGAGGGAAGGAGGAAGACAAACATTTTGGCATTCTACATTTATGTTGCCTTATTGGCTAATGGGCCTGGCAGGAATCAGGACTGACCCAGTTCCCACGTCGCACGCAGCTCTGTGGTTTCTAAAGAAAAACATCCTCAATCATTGGCTGCAGGTGTGGGTGCACGGTCAGTCCGCTCTCCTCTCCGATCAGCCTCAAACCTCCTCACTGTAATGGTTTTTTTTAAAAGAAATGTTTCAAGTTATACGAAGCAGAAATGGCGGTGAAAGTGTGTGAAGTTTTAGTCAGAGTTTGGCTCCATGACAATGTGTTTGTAGGTGAACAGCTATCCGGCTAACTCTTGTCCAGCAGGTGAAATCACGTGAGTTGGAGAGAAATCATGTTTGTTTTCCCTCATGAATCGGCTCCACCTGCCCCGATGAGGCCAGAGATGCTTCTTGTTGCTGTTGCTTATTGTTGACTTGACAGCAAGATGTTTTTTTTTTTTACTTTTGTTAACTTAAAGTCCTATTTATTTTGTTCTTAAAGCAAAAACCTATATTGTGTTGTTTGATATCGTGTTTTTTTGTTTGACATAATTTAAGTGCATCTATTGTTTACATTCCAGCGGTTATGTCGATAACTTCGCTCTTTATCTTAATATATATTTGTCCATTTTTATCTCAGAATAAAGATCTTTGAAAGTAAAAACTTGGTGTTGAATTCTCATTGGACTTCTTTTGTTAGATAACACAAAAAAATGCGTGGTTTGAGATTAGAAAAGTATAAAACTAAACCATGTTTCCAGTAACTTCCTTCACCCGTTAGATTCTTAAACCCCATTTTTCTGCCAAATAATGCCATAATTACTTATCTTTTAAAGTTTTGAGCTACAATTCTGCAGACTTTGGTTTTCCTTTCTAATTTCTAATCCAGTCTTTGTACCTGATTGTTTTGCATATCTCAGCATGGTGTGAAGTGTGTCTTCAGACAAGAAGAGGACAAAAGAAGAAGTATTAGGATTAGAAAATGCTATTTAGAGCAGGTGAAGAGGGTATGAGAATGATGTCCTGAAGAAATATGATCCAAATAGGAAAAGGCCAAGTGGTCCACCTATAGGTTTTTGACTAGTAGTTTTTTAGAAATCACTTTGATGCTGCAGAAATACTGTTTTCTGTCTATCTTTAGGGTCTTTCAACTAAAGAAATGGGCAAAACTGGTTCATCCCTTGAGTTTGGAGCCTTTTTTTTAAGCTTGAAGGATTCATAGGTCAGTGTTTTGTGGATTAACAAACAAAAAAACATTTCTCAGGTGCAAGAGCTGGACTGAAAGTTAGTAAAAAAAAACAAAAAAACAGCCAACATCCGCAGAAAAAGTTTAATTTTAGAGGAAAGCCTGGCTGGTCGACAGCAAAATATACAAAAATGAAAGAGGCTAAAGAGTTTTGCTTATTAAAAAAGTTGGAAAGTTTTCCAGAGTTTGAAGGGAGGCATAAAGTTTTACGTGCATAAAGCGATTTCAGTGGAAACTTTAGTTCAGTTTGGTGTTCCATAATTAATAACTGTAATAAATCCCCATTTTTTTGTATAAACTGAGCTTCGGTACAGCTTTTTTTTCTCTTGCAACGCTGTGGCAGGAAACTTGTGATGGAAAAAGCGTTCCCACGAGCATCTCTTCAAAATACAACCACTGTTTCTGGGGCCTTTACGATCATCTGTGTCTCATCGGCACACAAAAGGAACAAAGGTTAACTCTTTCTCTTACTGGCGTTCGGGGATTCTCCCGACCCTCCCCTCCGTGCATGCGTGTGTTTCTGTGTGTGCGCTGCGTTGTGTGGGAAGGGGAGTGAGTTTTGTTGCAACTCGTCTGAGCAGACCAATTTAGGGTGAGCGACACTGAGGAGAATGTTTGGGCAACAGATGCTCGAACAAAGACTTCCCAGCACACAATGGGACACTGAGATACTTGTGACTGATTTCCATCTATTCACACAAAGTGGAGCAGAAGTTGAGGTCCTCCCCTGTGTGTTTGTGTGTCTCTGTGTGTGTGATTGTTTTGTTTTTGTCCAAATGACAACTTCAGATACATTACAAGCACTTTCCCTGCATCTAAAATAATTATACATGACTAAACCAAACTGGATTTGATCATTTGGTGATTTAAAAAAATATAAAATAAGAGTTTTCTGATGCATATAATGGAGTAGAAACTATTTAATTACATATGACGGGAACATCTTGAGTTGTTTTCAGTGAAATATGAGAAAAAATTAAGTAAAAGAGGCAGTTGAGATCCCGTTGGTGTGTATGTGTGTTGGCATTCAGCTGTGGTGAATGAATAACAGTGAAGCAGGAGCAGACTCCCACAACCCCCATGGCTACTTACCATTCAATACCCTTGGCTGTGTGTGTATATTTGTGTGCATGAATGCGTGTGTGTGCTTCTGTAAGACCCCAGAAAGGCCAAGGGCCATGCCTGTGCAGCCCCTCAACCCCCCCCTTTCCCTCCTGGTCATGCAGCCCCCATTGTGTGTCCCTGCTTTCCCTTTTCAGGCTAACATCTGTATGCTAATGCAGCTCAATAGGAATGGACTGGAATCAGGAGAGAGGGTGAGGGGTGGCCTCCCTGTGTGTGGGTTGCAATGGGTGGATAAAGTGATTTGGGAGAATTCAGCAGCAGGGAAGGGTTTGTGTCAGGCTTAGGGGGAAAAAGAAGAATTATTGGTTAACGGGCAGCTTAGAGGAGCATGGATGGGGCTGAGATGAAGTTCCAGGGAAGTAAGATGAGGGAGTGTGTGTGTGCAGAGTTCTCTGGATTATTGTCCTCACACACCAAACACAAATAAGTCAGGAAACACAAACCTGAAGCTGATGAAAGTCAGCAAGTGTCTATCATGTAAATACCATGATATGTATCAACATCATCAGAAAACATCATTTTAAAGACCACTTAGGTCAAATCCGTGGTTTTCATCCAGCTTTACCTTGGCCCTGCTTCACAGGAACAGATTGACAATGAAATGCATTAATTCAGAAAGAAATTATATGTAAATATTCTGGGTTACCGTTAGTTAAATAGCATGGTTCAGTCCAACTATCTATAAGGGTAAATGTCATTAAAAGTCTGACATGATTTTCTTGTGCTGTTTAAACTTGTATGATGAGTTTGTGGTAGTTTAGTTTGATAAGGTAGCTACATTTATGCATTAGGTCATGTCTGTTAAAAAAAACAAGCTTGTATAATATTTACTTGTCTGCCTGCGTTAGAAAATTGGAGTTCACTGACATCAACATTTAAATATTCTCATCAAAACAAAAATCTATAAATCAGGCCGACATCTTGAAAGCAGAACATTCTTCATTTTTAGAGACTGGATTCTGGTCAGTTGTCATAAAAGCTCTGCAACAGCCATTTTAAAGTGTAAACCATCTAAATTCAGAGCTTTCTGAGGCCCTAATTACAGATCATAGCTGGTTACAAAGTTATGCAAAGGAAAATGTTTGAGGACAACATCTTTCTGCCAGGGACACACATTTGACTGTGGAGAGAGAGACTAGTGCCTCCTTGTGTTCTGGAGCTGGAAGCAGAAGTGATTTACATTATGTTGCGTTAACATCGATTATAAGTTGTTGCTAAAACTATATGATTTAAGATTTTGGGAGGAAATGCTCTTTAATGCAGAAAACTGTAAAATTTAGAACTGTAAATTAAGATCTGAAACGTGTGCACATGCTCCATCACCAAGAATCAGGCTCTTTGTGACGCCTTGACAGGCCTTTAATGCACCGGCCCTTGTTTGTGGGTCTTTCATTAATCAGCTGTGATTCCTGCAAGTAAAATACAGCTCAATGAGGTTAAAGCCCTGTTTCCACCAGCAGCAGGTCCAGCTCGGGACAGGATGGTTTGGTTCACTGAACCCTGAAACAAAGGAGGACAATGGACATCCAGGATTTTGGGCTCTTTCTTCTTCTGGAGCTGTTCCTGCTTTATTATTGCGGTATTGCACAGTGATACCAACCAACCAATCAATGGACTGCAGTGAGTCAAGCTCCTCCATTTAGGGTCAGATGGTTAAGATTGGAGTTCCAATAAAAAGATCCCAAAAAAGTGGGATGGGTTGGGTCGGATATTCCCATTTTCTGCTTGTGGAAATGCCAAAACAATGCGTACCGACCCATACTCTGTGATGGAAACAGGGCTTAATAGCCAACTCTTGGGCTGCTTCCTCAGTATGTTTGTGGGCATTGTCCATCTGTACTTTGAAGCACCATCCGACCAGATTTCCTGATTTTAGTTGAACCTGAGCTGACAGTTTATCTCATTCAGCTTCTTCAGTCTTTACATCAACAATAAACATTTAAAGGCCCGCCGCCTCCATGTCTTTTATCGGTTATGTTGTGCTTCAGAGCTACTTCAAGTTTTCTCCACATTATTTTCCTTCCTGGCCACTCTGCCTCAGGTTGATCGTAGTTTAGTCTCTGGATTTTAAGTCTAATCTGACCTCTCTGTTCTTGAGGTTTGCACCTTGTAGTGAATACTCTTGTTGTGTGAAGTCTTCTCTTTGTGGCAAGCCATCCTACTAGATAGTGTTGTTTCAAAGAAGCAATTACCCACCACTCCTGCCTTCCATATCACAGGCTTTTTTAAAATCTCAAATAGCTTTCCAATTTGTAGCGTTTTTCTCATAATTGATCACACGATGGATCTGCCCTCACCTAATGTTCCCATTGTCTCTGATGCATTTGTTTTGTCCTTGCAGCATTTGCACTGAAAGCTCCATTTACCACATGTTGTGGCTTCATGGCAATAGCTTCCAAATGCAAATGCACCACTTGGAATCAAATCCAGACCTTTTATCTGATCAACTGGTGAAGAAATAAAAGCTACCCCACACCTGTGCGTGAAACAGCTTCATGGAAAAGAGATTTTTACATATTGAAGAAGTCTTCCTCTAGTTTGGATAAATTCAAGCTGAGGTTTTGCATGATTATCATAAAAGTTCAACTTTAATATCTTTAAAAAACAAAGATAAGCTAATTGAAAGAACATGGAATAAAAAAAAATAATGAACTGCTGCTTATTTTTAAGCACCCTTGAGATGTCTTACATGAATGTAATACACTACAGTCTACTTCAGTTTACCTGATAAAGTCCCAACTGAGTTCATGCAACATGAAGAAAAGAGCCCTTGCTTTGACTTTAAACATATTTCTGCAGCTCCCTCTGCTGGTCAACATGGAGTACATCATGCAAAACCTGATCAAAGTGCTTTAGATTAAATAAAATTCATTGTGAAATGCTCCATCTCCTCCATATTCCATGATATTTGCTTCTTCTGTGCATTTCTGCAATGAGACCTTTAAAATTCTGACATCTCAGAGGTGAGCTACAATTAAGAAAATTAAAATGTGATATTCACGATATCTGTAAGCGAAATACAGAGAAAGAATAAAAATACTGCACAGACCAATGCTGCAAAGTGGAAATGTAAATTTGTTATAACATATTCAAGATACCAGAACAAAAGATACAGTTTTATTTCTGCTGTATGCTCGAGAAATATTTGTGTAAACAAAAAAAAAGAACAAAAAAATGTAATAAATATTTTTGTGTGTTGACACAGAGATCTGATGAATGTGATAACTGGGATCACTGGTAATATTAGCTTGAGTTTCTTTCAGACTAACAGCATTATTGACCTCAACCATGTGTAAAATAGCTCTTGTTCCTGAATGACCATGGGGCTCCCTCCACCTTGGTGTTGTCAACATTAAAGGTACAGTGTGTAAAACAACTTACATCTAGTTGGTAAAAGACATAGAAAATGACTCACACGCCAAGCATAGTTGTGAATGGACGGTGGCCGTCAGTGGCCAAGATTCTTCCAGACGTAAACATGTTTTCATCTTTGAGTCGATCCAGTGGTCTCAGGTGCAGCCATGACTGCACTACAGGTAACAACATGTGTACTGTCTTCTTCTATGGTGCTTTTAAGGTGTAACTTATCCCAAACGGTGCTCTAGGTCCTATCAGACAAAGCCACTACTGCAGTTTTAAAGCTTCACACACAGTTGTTTGTCCATTCAGAGACACCGTAGTAAAAATGTTTCATGTGCTGTGTTTCATTTTGCCAGAACTTTGTGAAGTTTTGACAAAGCAGTTAGACGAAGCACTGAGTGGGATTGTGTTTAGAGGTTTCTGGGGAAAATAATTAAAATATTTTGGGAAAAAATGCAAACCATGCATTTATCATTTCAGATTTTTTCAGCATGGATGTTTTCTTTGTTTCATTTGTCTTCTTAATGGAAACCATGAAGGCCACTGCTTGATATTTTAACCTTTGCAGCTCAGAATGTATTTGCAGACCACTGCTTAAAACTGCCTTAGAGCTGTTTGTGTACAGGGCAACTCTTCAATTTATAACTTTATTGCTAACATTTAGGAAGCTAAATAAAAAAAGAACTGTTTCCTTTAATTTATCTGAGGGCACATTAAACAATTGTTTTTTTATAACATATTTTTATTGAACTTTTATGCAAAGCAAGTTAAGACCTTCAAGACAAAACAAGGGGAAAAAAACAAACAAAAACAGCCCCCCCCCCCAAAAAAAGGCAATACAATATGACAAAGTCATGTCAAACTATAGCTCAGTAACTTCAATCCCTGTTTTTGTCCACTTCCTCCCTCAAACCCACCCCTTCCTCTTTTTCCCAGGCCAGGTTTATAAGCCCTGATCTAATCCTACGAGATGCAGTGGCTCCCATATAGTCCAGAAATGGATCCCAAGTCCGATAGAATAGAAAAGGTTTATCCTTCAGTGCTGTAGAGAAAGCTT
>JBBBVU010000009.1:29180849-29197536 GCA_037177055.1 Atherinosoma microstoma
GGGTGTGGGCAAGACCAGGGTGGCCTGATACATGAATGACTCTTGGCCTGAAAAAGTTTCCCAGTCCGGCCCTGCTGAAGCATTAATTAATCCAGTTGTCTCCCATTCACTCAAGACTTGGTCAGAGGTTTAGAAATTTTATGGGTGGCAGTCTTGTTCACTACAAAGCTATGTTATTGAAAAAAACAATGCCCGTGCACCTTCATTTGCTAATACAATATTTGAACATATCGTTTTGAAAAAGGAATTCATACCTTTCTAGATATTTTCATAGATAAAGTATTTCCAACATTTAAAAAGCACAGAAGAAATATGATATTCTGAAGTCACAGTTTGATAAATATTTCCAGGGACCGTCATGCAGATACATCCATCATATCCAAATTCTCCCAACCCACCCTCAATGAAATTTTTACTGAAGCAAGATTCCTCTAAATTTATACTCATGTGTCGTCTGCATAAGGTCGGTTATGCCGTCACCGCCGTATGCTCCGCTTAGGTCCACGGAGGCTTGACGTGCACTTTTCCAGACCCGATGCCTTTCCGGATTTCTGTATTTGAAAAGAAATGCTTTAATCAACAGCGGAATGAAGACTATTTCTGTGCGGGGGTAAATGTAAATGACACCAGAAACAATGCAGTGCGTATGCCAGGCCTCTAATGGGCAGTGAAACTTTGCAACAACACACGCAGGTGTGCGCCGCACCCTCATAAGACCATGGGTGTGTCTCATTACGTAAGTGCACTGAAACGTAGTGTGCACTGACATGTAGTGTGCACTGCGCACTTGCTTCTATAGTGCACACTTTTGTGGATAAGTGTTGACCCAAATGGAACATTGACGTTCTGCACTTACTGGTAGTTACGAACCATCATTTTACCGCAACTCTCCAGCTTGTCAAAAATGTCTGCCAAATAAACACCTGCGTACTATAACATTAATAATTCATAGCATGTATAACTTATTTATGTCTGCTAAACCGTTAAAACTGCTAACATTTACTGTCCTAACTATACTACGTTGGTATAAGTCCTGCCTCATCGCCAATATGGCGTCTGTTTAGTGCGAGTCGTGTGCATCGTTCTACACTAAATCTTCGGCCGTTTTTAGGGCATGATCCGAGTACTTTCAGTGCACTGAGGTTTTGCTTAAATCTGCATGTGAACGCATTATGCACTTAAATGTAGTGTTCGAAAGTGCGCCAGTGCGCTGATTGAGACACACCCATAGAAACACAACTCAACAACAGAAATGTTGCGTGCTAAGTTGTCTGGTGCATGAAACCTCTATGTGTTCGCAAACGACATAAATCCTTCACCAGAAACAGGTTTTGCTTCAACCGACCAAATAGATTAAAGAGATGCTGTGGCACAAACATGACCTGGAGGTCAGCCATTGTTGTTGTTGTGCTCTCCGCCGGTTTGTGTCCATAAGTTGACGTGAAACACGTCATTGCAGCCAAAACGTTCCAGGACTTGCCATGCTTTGCAAGAAAGTATCACTCTGGATGACTTTTATCCACCCAAAACTGTTACCATGTAGTGGGGAGGCCAGAATGCAATCAAACTTTTGCTTTTTACCGTCTCAGCGTCGTAGTGTAAACAGGGAGAGAAACTGCAACGCAACGCCATACCCTTTCGCTTGAGTGCGAGAGATATCGAATTGCTGGGGCAACATCCTTCAGACTCAATCAAATATGCTACAAAGACTCATTAAAGCAGATCCATTAGTTGCAGCCCCTGGAGAGGATGATGCAGGTATAACAAAAAGCAACACGCAACATAGAATGGTTTCATTTGTCAGCATACGTGCAAGAACATTTATTTTATTTAACTGGAAACAAAGAAAAGACACCCTCATAATATCACATTCATTCTGCATGAAAAGTGCAACACAAAGTTTTAGAAACTGATTTCTGCTGCTGTGGCGGCAGAAAAAAAAGAAAAAGGTTGAGTTGAAATGTGATGCATAGAGTCACACCGGGTTGAAACTGTTTTCTCTCTGCAGACCTCAGAGACAAACCAAACTGAGCCCAGACAAGCTGATTTATGACGACAGACTGCTGAGCTACAGCTCCCGCCTCACACCGGCTGTCAATACCGCCCTTAGAGGAAGCAGACTTCTACCGGAGGATGGCAAATGCTAGGGTGTGTGTGTGTCTGTGTGCTAAACTACGTATGGAGAGGATTGTCAACCACACACACACAGACAAAAAGAAACACTTTCATTTCTGTCTCATCTTTCATTTTATTAAAAATCTTTAAATATCAGTCTGAGTTTATTGAAAAGCCAACATCAGTGAAAATACAACAAAATGCAGAAGGATCACTGAGGAGGTGAAATGAATCGGCTGCACTTATTCTTATTTCCACTAGATGGCACTGTTGTTCTATTCTTTACTTCTTTCCCCCAAAGTGCCTGACAGCATCAGTCTCATTCACACTCTGATCTCTTAGTTTTCTTTCCT
The DNA here is from genome assembly GCA_037177055.1 of Atherinosoma microstoma. Lineage (NCBI taxonomy): Eukaryota > Metazoa > Chordata > Actinopteri > Atheriniformes > Atherinidae > Atherinosoma > Atherinosoma microstoma. Next base: position 29,183,318 of record JBBBVU010000009.1, read on the forward strand.
TTCTGTCATCTTGGCGTATTCTTTTCTCTCTACCTTCAGTTTACCACTGGTTTCTCTCTTTCTAGTCCTCTTTCCATTGATTAGAGATCATTTCCCCCATCTTTCCCTCTTATACACCCACCTGTCCATGTTTTCCTCCTGCTTCATGCATCACCCACATTTCCTCTCATTGCCAGCTTTTACTCTTTCTTTTTCTATCTCTCTTGTGTGGTCGGTTAACATGTCCCCCTACCTAATGACTGCTAAGAAGCAACAACTGGATGTTGTGGACCCTGTAACCTGCAATACAAGGAGTAAAACTTTATCATCTTTTAAATAAAGATTGTTTTATCAGCAATAATACACAAAAAGTACCAGGCGAGGACAATTCCCAGAAATGCCCCTAGACCATGAAAGGTTAACCAGTTTCTGTCAGATGTTTAACAGGAAATAAAGTTGTTTTCTGAAAGTTCTATAAAAGGTCTTATTAAAATTTAAAACAGAAATGAACCCAATCTGTAGAACGCAGCAACACCGTATCAAGAAGGAGCTTTTGGTGCAGAGCCTGGTGCCATAGAGCCTGGAGCTGATCCAGACTGAGCCTCCTTCGGGAGAGTTTCTGAGCCTGTCCAGACAAGGAGTGCTTCCGGTTAGCGGAGGGGGCGGCGACTGTGACATGAGCAGGAAAGACTCTGAGGGTTTCTAAATGAGATGAAAGGAGGAAGACAGAACTGGGGAGGGGAAGGTGTAAATTTACCAGTGAAAGCTTAAAACCCAGGATGACTTACTGAACGAGGCCTGAAGGCACAAAGTCCAGCGCTCCGCAGTGTCGACTTCAGCTTCAAGTTTTTTCTATCCTGAAATGAATCGGTTGCCTCTGCTGATGTTAATATAGCAGGAAGTGGGGAATCTTCTTGCCCCTATTAATATGTGGCTCTCTTCAGGAAGTTCACACGCTCAAGAATTGGCCTGAATTTAAACTTAATGTGGAGTTTATAAGCTGAATGCAATGTTTTTATTGAGTGACAGGAGACGCTTTCTTCTACAACCGACACTGTAAGCTCAGTCTGAAGAATCAATGAGCGCTTGAAAGCAGCTGATCTGAGCCGATCATCTCTGTCATGGTCTATAAGGGTCACACTCAACCTATTTTTGTAGCCCTGCATCTGGGTCAGGATGCAGTCATTAAAAAGGGCTCACAGACACAACCTCTGTCACCTGGCAGCACTCCGCTTGTTAAAACATTGTGGTCATATTAAACCAACACCGGTGAAGAGGATGATGGATGGATGACAGTGTTTTTCAGTACTGGCAGTTTTTTGTATGTATTTTAATCTTAATTACTTTTAAAAAAGAATTCTTGCAATTTTTTAAAATGTATATTCATCTTTTAATTTCTTTTAATCTTTTGTTTTTTTCTTTTTTGTGTGTATTCTACCTTTCAGATTTCTTTGATACATCTTAGTCTGTTTAATTTCATTGACTATATTTTAGTTTTTAGATTTCTTTTGCATATATATTTATATAAAATCAATTAGTGCATTTTGTTTCTCAAGTCTTTTAATGTCTTTTGGAGAGCAGAACTTCTGGCTGTGTGTTGAGTATCTTTGTGTTTTATATGTACAGCACATCACCAACCACGTGTTTTTATAATGTGCTATGAACAAAATGGATTGGGTTGGTCAAAAGGATGGATGGATGAAGGAAAGAAGGGAATGATTGGGGGAGTAGGGTGAATGTATGTGGGTGAGATGGATAAAAAGGAAGAGAAGAGAGGATGAAGGAATTAGGGATGAAAGGAGAATGGAATGATGAAGGGGTGAGAGATGAGAGGATGAAATAATGAACCAGTAAAGGGAAGGATGGATGAATGGATGAGAGAAGTGAGGGAGGATGAAAGATGAGCAAATAAAATGGAAGACGGCTGAATGGATTAAGGAGGGAGGATGAAAGGATGATAAAATAACTTTGAGGATAAATGAATACATAAGGGAGGGATGGATGAATGGGTGAGAGAAGGGAGAAAGGATGAATGGATCGAATCATATTTTCATATAAAAAAGCAGCATGAAGAGCGTTATATGAAAAAACAATGTTTGCTAACAAAAACCACTCAAGCCTTCACACACCAAAATAACCTGGCAAATTACACACAAACACAAACACACACACATAAACTCCCTAATTTCTGTCTCGAACCGAATATAAATATAAATGGAAACAAACATGTGGCTTGTTCCGCCAGCACCACTGGAACTCCCCCAACCACACAGATGAGGGCGATCACCGTGGCAACAACCCTGCAGACCGATCAGGCAAAGCTCCCAGAGCACAGGATCCCTCAGTGAGGAGAACACTGAAGTTAAATAAGACCAACAGGTATAAAAGAGTTCATAAAAACAAGTACTTACAACAAAACAATAAAATCAGAACCTAAAGAGGTGTTCTTTGAAATGAATAACTACATAATTAGATAATAGATTTAGGAAACAGATTTATAAAATGAATAATTGAATAAGAATAGAATAAAATAATTTAATGATAAACTATGCTAAAGAGGTGGGATTAGTGAATGAGGGTGGTAAAAGAGAGGGAGAAGAATACATGGATGAGCACAGAGATAGGGAGAGAAGGAGGTGAATGAGGCTGAGTGGGTGAGGCGGCTTTAATCGCAGTTAACACATTAAATCTATTTTTTTCTATTTATTTAAAATCTGAACACTTAAAAGTGCAGATCTTTCTGTCTCAGAAGAAAATAAAAATTAACTCAAACCAACTTGAGATTTTCAACCTTCATCTTCTGAATGGGTTCAATTTCTTTTTTTTCTTCTTTTCTAACCACAGCTGCCGGTTCTCCTGAGGAGAAAGCAGAAATATTACAATGAGAACTGCCTTCTTTAATCTCCTTTAAATGCAAAGTTAGATTATTTTCTCATAGCTGCTCCAGAAATGTGTTAATAAATCAAAGGAAAGCAAATGTCTGTTCATATCATTTGCAGGACATAAAAAGCAAATGAGATCCAGTGATGGATTGGCGGCCTGTCAGCGGCGTACCCGCCTCTCGCCCCATGACAGCCGAGAGAGGCCTCTGCCCCCACGCGACCCTGAAAAAGACAAAGCGGGGACATAAAATAAATGGATTGAAGGAGAAAACATGAGAAATCTGATGACAAACTTCATTATTTATGACAGAGAAGGATGTATTATACCTTCAGCTAATTATACCTAATCCTCCAACGTTAGATGATATTCATTGTTCCCACAGCCCTGTATCTAGACCTCTCAGAGTTTTACATAACTCTTTAAAAAAAAAAAAAAACTCCTTACTGATGTGTCTTTATGTCTCGGGAACAGAACAAAAAAAGTGAAAAAAGTGCTTCTGTAAAGCTTTTCTGTTATTCTGATGGAAAAAAGATCAAATAAAATGTTTATTCATGATAAGATTCTCTTGGGTTTTTTTGCTGAATCAACCAAAACGACCGACGTGTTGTTATCCAGCTACTAGAATGTATGGCAAATGAATAACAAGGGAACCATTGCATCAACATTTGGATGTTTGTTCACTTGCATCCTTCACATGTTGCTTTAATTGCAAAAATACAAGATAAAATTCCACCAGCGTGTCCTTGTCATGTCCTGTCCCTCGTCCTGCTCGGCTTCTCCTCACTATCTACCTGCAGTTGCATCTAATGAGATTGCAGCACACCTGTTCTTCATTCCCCTTCATCACTGATGCAGTTAAAGCCAGGTTTCTTCTTCCACCTGTCCATCATTGAACCTCGGAGTCCCTGCTTCTTGTCATTTTACGCCTTAAATAAATCCGTCTTTGAACCATGCGCAGCCTGAGTCCTTCTTCAAACCATAACAGTCTCCCCCAGGATCATGTCCCAGTTGGGCATGCTCAAAAGACCTCCAAAGAAAGCCAAACTAGATGCATTGTCATGACATACCCGATCACCTCCATCTTTGGTTTTCAAAGAAGCATGACTCGATTCGACAGATTTAAAAAAAATCTTTGACAATAAATTGGAAATAAAAACATCTGGGTACTTGCAAATCCTGCATCTAACATCCCCTTCCAATAAAGGTTATGGATAAGTTTTAACATGACATTTTAGATGCATGACTAACAGTGATGTAACCATGGAAACGTTGAGCTCCCTCTATGACAACCCTATTGAATCATCTTCAGTCGGTTGGGGGGAATGTGAGGAGCAGAATTAAATGAGCTTGTCCTCTCAGCTCAAGGGAACGATGCACGCACTCTTCCTTTCTCAGACCGGAGATATAAAAAAAAAAACCAACAGAACAAAGGCGGCAGAGTGGAGTCAGCAGGAAGCAGCAGGTTTTCCCACAGAGGGATGACAGCGTTCCTGATCTGAATCAAAAACAAGGAGAGCCAGCAAATGTTTGACAGGAATGATATGTGCATTATGAAAGCTGGTTTACACTGCCTTCCAATTTATACACATCATATCTATTTATATTTCTTAATATTTATAGAGGATGTAAAATATATTTCCTTGAAATACTTTGGAATTGTTGCATTGTTTTATAGCTACCTCCATCCACACAACACTCATTTATTATTTGAAATGTTTCACTATTAAGGACATGTAGTTGGGATATCAATAATAACTTCAAAAAATAAAACTCAAGCTGTACCGAAAACAAAAAAAAAAAAGTTTTTTTGTTCTTTACTGTAAAAGGAAGAAGTTTTCCAACTCCTGTGTCTGGGGAAAAATATAGATCAGTGGTCCAAATTAGATTCTGCTTCTTCTTTTTCTGCCCTCTGCAAAACTTTTCAAATTAGTTCCCATCAGATTAGTATTTTCAAAAAATAAAAAGGAAATAGTCTCACATCTTTAGACCCAGGAGTCAGTACAGGCAGTATTATGGGTTGGGGGCGCCTGCAGAGAAAAAGTGCTTCCGCAGCAAGTTTTTCATTGTAAGTGGTTTGATATTACTTTTTCCTTCAGTAGGGACACAACAGCCGAGATAACGAGGCTAAGTGGTGCTCATGTTGGATGGTCAGCATGTCTTTTATCTAGGGCCCCATTTCCAGATGTAAAACTGTTCAGAGCCGAGCAGTTTTAGCAGCAGCTTAAAAAGAGTGAAGATGAATACATTTAGATTATGAAACGATGTAATTTGTAGCTTTGGTGCTCTATCATACGTGATGAGAATGATCTGGTTTAGTGGTCGTGGTGGAGTGAAGCTGTTGCTACGGAAATACATTTTTCTCACATCAAGACAACACAGAGAAAGTCTTCAGTGTTACAGAGACATCAAATCAGGAAGATTTTTTTTTTAAATCAACATGCCAGGAAAGTATTGTATACTCTGTCTCATGAATAAAATCCATGTGCGTAAGTATCAAAATATTTGCATTTATTTAACATGTGCACCTCAGTGCACTTCCCACATGTTCCAAACCACCTGCTTGTACCGTTCGTGGTCATTTGCATTCAGAAACACCTGCAATGAACCAGTTCAGGCAACAAAATGTCCCTCACTTGTTTCTCCACAGAATAATGGGCAAGAGAGCAAAGAAAATGAATTTTAACTAAGTAATTAAAGTATTTTTTTAAAATATATATAGCACCTTTCACAGACACATCACAAACTTCTGATGTTTTTATTTTGTTTTCATCTAACAAATTAATTAATTAATTTGCTTTTATTCACTCTTATTTATATATTTATTTTATATAATTAATTTTAATCTTTATTGTTATTTTTTTATGTTTAATTGTAGTTTATTTTGTTCCAGTTTTTTTTTTCTACCAATTTTTTCCTGTATTTTGGTTTTATATCATTGTGAATAAACTCAGGCGTTAAGGGGTTAAAAAGTGGAGCTCTTAAAGAATCAAAAGAGAGAAAACAATAAAAAAATAAAAAGGTTTAAATAACAACACTCATACCCTTTAACTTTATAACCCATAACTTTAATCTCAATATTTATCAAAAATGTCTTAAAACCATTAAATTATATCGAGATCAAACCTGTAGCAAAACAAATCGTTGCATGTGCAACCCAAATGGGCAACAAACTGCAAAAGCAAAGCTGCAGAGTAAATGTGTCTTTTCTAAGCCTGGTTAACTTGCAGACTTAAAATTTCTGATTCTAGTTGGTGTCTGAATGGAAAGCAGCTTTGGGAGGTTGTAGAGGAAAAAAAACACTGAGGTGGACACTTTGTATCCAGGAATAGTTTGGATGAAAACAGCTCCTAAATCATGGATAAATCTCCAAGGATCTCTTTTGTGAAGCTGTAAATGTATCTGTATCTCAAACTGTCTCTAATTAAACATAATACTGCTCATTTGAGGAAATAAAGCTTTCAGATTATCTGCTTTGACACCATCAATGCTTTCATCATGCAGGGTGCTTATTTTGATACTAGATTCTGAGCATATTCTGCTTACATTTATCCACATTACAGTTTAATAAACTCCACAAGCATGGTTTATAAATGAGGGACCTGCTGAGGTGTGGCACCCAGTTACTACAGCAGGATTGATTAAAGCTGCAGCCTCACAGGATTTTATCTAGAACAATTAAATTTTGTGCTCTGGTAAAGATGAGACTTGGAGTCTCTTGTATCTTTTGCCTTGGAAGGCTGTAAACAGAATGAAATGACCCAGAAGTATCTGAGTAGCATACATTATAAGAGCTCTAAGATTCTTTAAATATTAAGGAAATGAGGACCGCCCTTTAGCAACCCCTCTAGGGACTACAAAAAGCATGGGTTTATCTGAACTCCTATATTGGCACAAACAATCATACCAGGTGGAGGAAGGCTACCCTCTCATCCACTGGGGTGAATCCAAGCGTAGCCTCTGAGCCGGGGGACAATAGGCTAAGTGTGTCCATGTCCACTTGGTGCTTCTCACAGGGACAACTCCAGAGTGGAAGATAGTCCAAGCCCTGCATAGGACACTGGTTCTTGGGCGCAAGCTACATGTCGAGACAAACCCAACTATATCTAAATCTGTTTAGTACTTAGGACTTCAAGCTCCCAAAAGAGAGACATTCCATGTCCCCATGGCCAGCAGACCGCCAAGGTCCCTGCCTTTGGCCGTCAGCTCTCATTGCACCCAACATCCTAGGCCCTCCTACGGTTGGTGGGGACTCACTTTAACTCTGTACCTGGTCAGGTCCCGTGAGTGCAGACCCGACCTGCAGGTGCTTGCCATCAAGCCCCACCCCCAGGCCTCGCTCCAGTGACCCGGATCAGGGAAAAGGAGAGCAACCAGTCATGGAAACCATGTCTGATACTTGAGATTGAAGTCCTTCATTCCAGTAAACCAGTCATTTTAAATGTGACCCGTGGAGTTTGTTTGATCTGTACGTCAAAGGCAAATAATAAATAATTAAATATGGTTAAAACTCCCAGTTTTTCATTTTTCACTTTGATAATGTTTTTTTTAAACAACTTTTATCTGCTGCTTATATAAAGAGTAATGATGGAGGGTTTATAAAATTAAACCCCCTTATCTGTCTCTTTCCCCCATTTCTGCCTCTTAACCCCCGTCTACCGCTTCATTTTGAAAACTAATGCAATGTTCGTCTTTTTCTTTCTTAAGAAGATAACTGTGCTCCTGTGCATTTAAAGCTATTGAAAAGCCTTTTTTTTTTATCTGTATCTATGATAAAAAAAAAAAAAAAACTTTCAGCAGAAATAGTGACACTCAATCCCTCTACCTCTAGTCTGCCAGTCTTTGAAATGGTGATAAGCAATGTTACAGTACTTTCCTAAAACTGATAAAAGTCTCTCGCTCTCTTTCTCCTTTGAAATAATGAGGAAAAAAAAACTCTTGAATTTTCCACCAGTTGGCCCTCTCAGCCATCGTGTTTTGATAAGTGAATTTTGTTTCTTAATCTCCCTCCAGCCTCTGTTCCTGTCTTTTTGTCTTCACTTTCCATCCTCCATTCCTCAGACTCAACATGGTGATAAAGTGAAAGAAATGACTGGATGTGTTTTTTTAATCCTTTATACAACTGAGTGAATCAAAGCAAAATAAGCTGCATATTCAAGGATGGTGAGAAAACCTCTGTCTTTGGTTTCCAGCAACACTTGCCTTTGAACATAATAAATAATTCCTGCAGCAGTTTCAATGACATTTACTCAGATGTAGTTCACTCTGTTTAAATGTTAATCATTTTTCTCAATGTTGGAGACTATCATGGCTGATTGGTCAGGTCCAGATTAACTAAATTGGGCAAACCAGATAGCAGACATGTTTGGGCCAAATTCAGCCTACTTTTGGCATTTATGGCTCACTTATGGCGCTGGCAAGTGTTGTTTGGGCCAGAAGAGGACCAGATGTCAGTTGCCAGCCTGGCCTGGATTATGGTAAGTCTCATGTGGGCCACATGTGGTCCAGATGCCAGTTGTTGACCTAGCTGTGGATTACGGGAAGTATTTTATGGGCCACAAGTGGTTCTAATACAGGAAGCCTTCCTTATGGCAGCTTCCTTGTAGGTCACATATGGTGGTCATGTGGCCGAGTTCCGGCAGCTACTCTCACATTAAGTAAAACAACACAAACAGACATGCATATTTGGGCAAAACATTTTTGCTATCTGTGTGACTCTTGTTAAGGGGGGGTGGGGTGTGTGTGTGTGTGGTCAAGTCAAAAAACACTGACTTTGACTTGGTGGTCAGATAAAGTCCTTTTTTTCCATTTTTTGAGACATGAGGGGAGATTGTTGTCTTTGCCAAAATCTCTACTGATATCAAGCGTAAATTTGTAAGGCTAAAACCTCATAAAAACAGGTATTTTCAGGCAATTTCTTCTATTCCTCAAACTGTAGTCAATTAAAAAAAAAAAAACAGATTTGAATCCGGATTTTTCATCTGAGAGAAATCATGTGACCTGGAAGTTATCTGCTTCATGTACACCGTGTCGAACTCATTTGATCATCGTGACAAATATGGACATTTAGGAAACTAAACAAACTAAACTAAGATAAGAAAAGTACATTTTCAGTTTTTTTTTCAATTCATTTTTAATCTCTGAAGGACAAAAACTAACTGACTGACAGTACATGTACCATTCTTCCTTCCTTACCCTCATGGTGTCCCAAGGAGCTTGAAGCTACTGAACTTTGGCAGATTTTCTCACTAAAGTGCCCCCTAACAAGGGCTGATTTGGCTTTAATATGAATAGAATTGTCTTTTTAATTAGTTTGATATTGCAATAGAAATATTAGCCCTGTTTCTGTTTCCAGGTATCAATACACATTTCCAGGAAGTACATGCAGAAAATACTAAAACGTTCTTTGTGTTAAACATAACAGAAAGAGCTTTGTTCCTTTTATTTCTCCTTCCGTCTGAACAAACATTGGAAAAACCTCTGTAGACTTGACTCTCGGTATGTGACAAGAAGGATTTTACCTGAAAGTGTCAAGTCGATACAATCTGCTGCAAGGAATTTCTATCCATGAGAATAAATTCAAAACGTGCAAGAAAATCCTCAGGGAATACACACACTGGTGCACATGCGCGTATATTTTACACGTACCAAATTCAGACCTCCCATAATAGTAAAATATGATTTCCTCTCTGTTAAAGGTTTAATAAAAGTCAAAGCATCTGGATATTTGTCTCAATAGATCACCTGTAGAAGTCCAGATCAATAAAAACGTATTTCCTGAAGATGGCAGAACTTATAGAGCTTGTCTTTCTAAGAAAACATTTATTATGTTGCTTTTTTATGCTGTTATCTGAACACACACACTGTTGTAACCTCCTGGAGTGTCTCCACGGTTTATGTTTTTGTTGTACAGAAGACATTTATAAAGAGGATATTTCATACGTAGCCCCAGCGAGGTTCTACTTCCCTGGCGGGTACACACATAATCCTCTGGATACACACAAAGTGAGCCAACTTGTTGGTAAAAACACACATATCTGCAATGTAAAACTTCTGGTTGCATAACTCAGGATTTATAAAACCGTGGGTGGGCAGGTGGATGCAGCCGCGTTTCATACACTTTAGTCACTGTGAAAGCAGTTTGATTTCAACTTCTACACTGAGCCACACATGCACGTTAATCCTTCAAAGCAACACAGCTGCCAAACAACATGTCTCAGTCACATATGGCTTTATTTGTAGAGCTAAAATTAGTTAAAGGATTGGCTCACAAGTTCTCACACTTCTAAACAAATGGGCCACTGACATTTTATTGGCTATAATCACATATAAATTAAAGTCTTTAACAATTTGCTCTCAGGTTAATATGACAAATTGAGGCTTGGGCAGAATAGTTAAATGAAGACGGGATCTTTCAGTGTCTCCTTGTGTTTTGTTCCAAGCCCTGCAGAAACAGAGAAATCTGGTTCCAAAAAGGCTGTAGCCCAGAATATTTATCTGATTTAACCTAGATGTTCAAGATAACCCAGTTTTCAGGAGAGACACAGCCACTTCATGTTTGTAGAAAACACCAAAAATTATACACTAGTAATTTATCAGGTCCACCTTCTAGTAACTGGTTGGACACCCTTTTTTCCTTCAGAACTGCCTTAATTCTTGGTTTCATAGATCCAACAAGTTGGACATAGTTGCACCACAAAGGTACTGTGGCTGTGGAGTAGAGTTTCCCATTGAGGTTAAAACTGAGCAAAATAAACTAACTTCAGACTGAATAAGGATCAATAAAACACAAGTGGGAATAATTAAGACCCTTTCAGACATGCTTTCCTATTAATCTAATAAGAACAGAAAGGGTCAGCTGGTTAGTTTTAGGAGTCAAAAACACCTGTTTTTTTTTTTTTTTGTTTGTTTCTTGCTTTTTGAAATGTTAGCATAAGCGCAGGAAATGCATCTTTCCTCTGGTGCTGATGCGTCTCAGCTTCAGCTGCTTAATATAAGCGGTTCCACTTGATGTGTCCTCACCAAACCGCCTCCCAGACATTTCATCTGTGAACTTATACAGAGTTTTATTCATCTGGCCCCAGGGAGCAATGAGGTGAGGGTGAGACAGAAATAAAAGTGAGAAAGTGAGTCAGATGAAGAGAGAGAGAGAGAGAGAGAGAGAGAGGGGGGGCTGGAGAAGAGTGACTAAAGGGGAAGACCTCAATCTGTAACCAGACACCATAGAAATCACAGTCTGAGCCCTGACTCCATGTGAATTTATGCTTATCTTCCACATAATTGGCTTCTAAAACCACACAGAGGTCTGGAGGTCACTGAGAAAATGTTATTATCATGAAAGGAGTTGAAGCCTCGCCTAACGTTCGCTTTGTGTTAGCGGATTGCTATTCGAGACGTCAGCGAGGAGACAGAATGAGCTTCCATCTCTCTGCAGGATAACTGTTATCTGTTTGTGTGTGCTGTAGTCATTTGGAGGGCAAAGCTGCCGCTGGATGCATTATGCAAGAGGCAGGTGATGAACCCTCACAAGAGGGCGGCTGAGCTGCGATGAGACGTTCCATGACCTGTTTAGGAGAGGATGCATTATACAGCGCCAGCCCTCAAACCTCTTTTCTTTTCCAAGCCGCTGCAGGAATTTTACAGTTGAGAACATCAGAATAATCAAATTGTTTCCCAGCGGGGTGGGGGTGAGGGGGATGAGGGGGGCTGCAGCTCCCTCCACTCTTGTCCCTAAATACTCACCTCAATCACAACAGCTCATCCAGAAAGCTGCCTCATCTTATCCCTCCCTCCTCCTCCTCCTCCTCCTCCTCCTCCTCCTGGCTGGGTTGCCTTGCATCACATTTAAAAAGCTAAAGTTGCCAACGGTTCAGTCTCACATCCCTCCCATGATCTGCAGTTGGAGTTCATGTTTAAGTTTCCTTATAAAGTGACATTCTATATTTTTAGATTTGCTCTAAAATAAACCTGATTAGAAGGTTTCGTACAAGAAAATCATCACTTCATCCCCTGATAAGGGCTGGGGATCAATAATTCTGTCAGTCAAAATATCAGATTCAATACAAACCATGTCATTTGTTTTCACCTCTGAGAATTTTAAGCAATAAAATGACATGCAAAAACCGGCCCGGGTGGATCGCTTTCTTCCGTGTCACATGAGTATGGTATCCTATAGATCTAAGATGATATGACTAGTAGATAGATAGATACTTTATCGTCATTGTCACTTAAAACTAACAACGAAATTGAAAGTGCAGCCAACTCAAGGCACAGAATAAATAGTAAGTGATTCAAACATAAATTAAAATAAAAGTTAAAAACAAAAAGTATGGTCCCGGGGCCGATTACTGAATAAGGGTGGTCGAACGACCTTCAGTATTAACCCCTTAATGCCTGAATTTATTCACAATTATATTCTAAAAAAAACAAAACAGTAATAAACAATAATGGAAAAACTGAACAGAAAAAAGACCAGAATAGAATAAAAAAAGTAACAAAATAAATTTTAAATAAATAACATTGAAAATAAATAAATAAAAGGCTGGATGTGGTTTGTCACAAGTTTGATGATGATGATGATGATGATGATGATGATGATGATGATGATGATGAAGAACATCTAGTTTGATGCAGGCTCTTGAGCATTCTTTCATTTAATTAAATGTAATCTTATATTAATTTGTTGTCAGATTCTATCATTTGAAAAGTTTATTTTCATATTTTATTTAATTTACTCTATAGATTTGATTATTTTAGAAGCATTTCTTTCAAGTATTCATATTTCTGAGTTTTGTACAATCATGTGATTTTCCTTTAAAGGGGAAAAAAAGTATCTATCAATGAAAAAAATATAAAATAAAGGCTTAGTAGTAAAGTTGGAAGCTTTCAGCACTTCATTCCTGTATTTTAGATTATTTGAACATGGATTTAATATATCCTACAGCGTTGGGGTAGCAAAACTTAAAAAAACCCAGCGACAACAAACCCCAAACATGTAATCTAATGTTTGTTTAAAGGAGCATCTTTAATGTTTTGCACTGGTTTCATCATTAATTATGGCTATTTCTCTGGAAACTTCTCAGATCTTCTAGTCAGGCTCTTTAAGTATAGCTCTGCACCTTCTCTCTGACTCAAAGGTAATTTGCACCAACACTACTTTTGCTTGGACCTAAATCCTTTCAGAAAAACAATCGAGACAAACACTCCCACATGCTCGCATCCTCTAAAAGTTAAGCATGACCCCTTCTACACCTCCACACTTATTCAAAACAGATGGTTATTCATTTTGTTCTGTGATGTTTGAACATTATTCATTGCAGTGAAACGAGTGAACAGGTGGTTGCCGACTACGGATGTCAAGACTGGAAAAAACTAAATGAGAAATGAGCATCTCAGTGGCCGGGGTGGGATTTCCCCACAGGTGCTTCGGTAGGATGCTCCGGAGGCCAAGTATAGGCTATCCCGCTGTGGGAGGTTCCCGAGTGAAATGACCTGGAAGTCATCCTTCGTAAGAGCTGTTTCAATTCTCTAAAACACTAGAGCTTAGTTTATTTCATGTTTTATCTTTGTTTCATTTCCTGTCTTGTGTGTTGTCTTCAGTTTGTTCCCAGTTAGCTCTGCTTTCTGCACACCTGGATTCATTTAGCTAATTACCGCCACCTGCCCAGCTTTACACGCTGGCATTAGCCTCATAGACAGATACTGGTTTAATGCTCCTGTGTCATATTTTTCCTCATTTCAGAGCCGTTTCTGGCTCAGTGTGTTCTTTCCTTGGATCCAGCCAGAGGTGGACTACAGCAGATTTGTTAATATAACTTTTGGCAAACTCTGTGGCTATGCTCACAATGCAAGTCTTAATGATCAATCCCAAATTATTTTTTTCCCCTTTGCAAGTGTTCTTTTTTAAACACTAGGTCAAAGATGAGACAGATGACAGTCGTGAAGTAAGTCCGGTCTACGCATCGCCTCTAATGTATCAACTTCTTTCAAGAAAAGGAGACGCCATGCCTGATCCACGATTTATTTTAATCCGACTGTTCACCTAAAGAGGATAAACGCAGTTACTGGGTCGAAACCTGCCAAGGAGCAGATTAGTCTCAAGAAGTATGTTGCCATGGTAACTGACTCACCCTGCGCTCACACCGGGAGCTTCCAATCGCGTACGCGCCTACATTTCAACGCCCAGATACTGGATGTTTACTCGCTTGATTTGGGGGTTTTATTAGCGCAAATTGAGCGTTTTATTCAGGTGAATAAAACACTTGATTCGTACATCAAGTAGAGCTTTCTGGAGTGGGAAGGGTTGTTTGTTTTAGCGTCAGTCACTTCCGTCAACATCGGACATGGCAGCCTGGTTATTT
>JBBBVU010000009.1:29246648-29257191 GCA_037177055.1 Atherinosoma microstoma
TAAGTAATGATTAAATTGTATGATCGGAGCTGCTACAATTTGCTGCCAGCAAGCGGCGCATTCTAGAGTGGAATGGATGCTGTAAACTCCATCGCGGTGATTTGTCTGGTCTGTTGTCTCCTCTCAGACATCCTCTGAGAGGAGAAAAATGTGTGTGAAGGAGTGACTTGTGATTATAAACTCGTCACTCTGGCAGTGTAAATCTCTGAAACAGAGGATGCACATGTTCATATTCCCACATGCAGCCCCTCTGGAACATGGCCAGAAAGTTGTTCCAGCGATATCGTGCAGACAGACACACAAACATCTGCACAACTCGGAGTAATATTAGCTTAAAAAATAAGAGAAGTGGAAAGAAAAGGGTCCGCCAGCAGCCTTTACCGCCTTCTCTCCAACTTTAATGTGTTTGAAGAGGTTTATTTTGACCTTTTCCCAACCACACCAGGTCCTTCTGGTCCAACAGCATTTGTCATTCTGTAGAAATGTACAGTGTGAGGTGTTGAGACCGGAGGGTCCGAGTTGTGTTTATGTTGTTTGGCCCTGCAGTTGTGTGAATGAAGATGATTATGCAGCAGCGAGGGAATGCTCCTTCCTCTGCTGTGCATGTGTGTGTTTACTGGGCAAGTCTATCCCCACCAGATAAATGTGTGTGTGTGTGCATACGGACTCAAATCTGTTTACTTTGAGTTTGTGTGCGTGTGTTTGCGAGTGTGTAAAGTTGGTGTCTCTGCTCCTGGGGGTATAAGCCATCCCTCGATAAGCTATCTACAGCACCCAGACACAGCAACGCAGCAGCAATAGATGCTGGTTATCACGGCAACAGTAGACCCCGGGGAGAAGGGGTGGGGGGCAGAGAGGCGACAAAGAAAGAGGGAAAGAGTAGAAGAAAGAGTAAGTGAGGACAGTGGGAAAGGCCTTTGGGAAGGAAGGAGAAGAGGGAGAGACCAGAAAGATGGCTTCATCGTAAGGATCCATGAAATCTGCAAAAGAGAAGAAATAATTTTTTTTTAAAAAGAGACAAAAAGGCTTAAACAGCCAGAAGGATTCTTCCCTCTCAAGTTTCCTGTTTTAATCCCTGATCCAACTATCGACATCTCCCAGGAGAGGCCGTTTACTGTTATCTAGCAAATGAAATCACAGCTTCTTTCCTGTTAGAAATACTTTTTATTTACATCCTCTGCTGGAACGTAGCAAACTTTTTAGATCATTCTTTAATAAGCTCGTACTTCCCAACGGTGCAGATGGCTCTGATATGCTAAAAATGATGGTTTAGCAGGCAGCTGCTGGCTGTCTGATAATGTGCCAAACCCAGTAACGCTGTTTAAAGACAACCTGGACGAAGAATGAGGCGTTTATGGCACGATGACTCCTCACGGTTTGGACTCTGGGCTTTGCATGAGGAGAAGGTGGAAGTAAACATAAATATTACTGGAGTTTTAGGCTAGATATGATAAAATGGTTCTGGTAGTTAAAACTTGAGGGATAGAAAGCCAGACCAGTGGACTCTGCAGGGGAGGAATACGGTTTTGAATATGGTCCAGGAATAAGCCTGGAATCTCAAAGCTCCAAATGGAGGAACTCATGTGGACAAACTGGTAAATTAAATGAAAATAAACACATTTATCTTTGCAAGGATAAAACCAGACTCATCAAGTGCAACCTTATGAACTTTCTGACCTTTATTACAACCCGAATTCCAGAAATGTTGGAACGTCTTTTAAATTTGAAGAAAATAAAAACTAAAAGAGCTTCAAATCACACAAGCAAATGAGAAGCGGGGCTAGAAACATCTGGAACATGAATACCATGGGAAAAGAGACACACGCAGCACTTTTAAATCCACTCTCAGTTACTGGTTTATAACCAATCAAACCTCCGCTGTTCTGCAGCACCGATGCATCTACGTAACCGCACACATCTGCCTTGCTTCTGATACATGCAGGACATGTTTACATATTTGCATGTATACACGTACTGTACTCTACTTATCCTGTGTTATTAAGTGCTATCTGATTGTGTTTTAATTGAGTTGCAGTGGTTGTGTTTAATGTCTGAGAAGCAATTTTAGCCTAAAATCCATTCAGGAACTTGTGGTTCGTTATGAACCAACCAGATCCCCTCAGGTCATCAGGGTCGGGTCTACTTTCTGTTCCCAGAAAAGGGCAGCGTTCAGTTTTTATGCTCCTCGCGTGTGAAACAAACTCCCAGAAACCTGCAGGTCTGCTGAAGGTTAAAAACTTTCCCATTAGCCGCCTTTTATCATAATAACTCTAAACTATTGCTAATATTTTATTTCATTGCATTTGAGCTTTTTTTTAATTTATTTAAATTTTCTTTGAAAAGTTTGTTTTTAATATACTTTTCATTGCTTCCTCTGCATCCTGCTGTAATACTTTTAATGTTTTATGTAAAACACTTTGAATTGTCTTGTACACTCATGCTATATAAACTTGCCTTGACTTTATCTTGTATTATTAAAACTACTCTCTAATCTTAAGCACTTTTAAATTATGCACTTTATACAATATTTACAACAATCGGTTTGCATTTTACTTTCCGTACCATCTTATTATATATGCATTGTTGAGGTTTGTCAGGGCACTGCCAACAGTAATGCATACTTACTTCTGTCCCTTATTAAATTAAATTAAGGAAGGAAAAAGGGGGCCCATCCAGTACTAGAAGGTTGATAGACCTGATAAAGTGACCAGTGTGTCTATTAAACATGTATCATTTTACATTCTTTGAGCAATAATCAATAAAAGTATTTACACAGTGCAACAGATGTGTCTGATTGGCCCAAAATTCAATTTGTAAGATGTCATGATGACACCAAACACACAGAGAAGTAGGATAACTGTGTACTTATTATTTGACATCAGACTGGGGTGATTAAACAGGAGGTATGCTGAGACAACAGATCCAGAAGAAAGAGAGGGAAAAATGAGTCAAGATGATGTTTAAAATAAAAGTGAAGGAAAACAACATGACATGAGACGTCTGGGGATTGTTAAAAGATTAGAGCGATTGGGTGATGTTAGAAGATGTGAGGAGGGAAGAGAGCACGAGGAGAACAAAGAGGATCCGAAGCAGAACGAGGTCAGAGAGAGGTGAGAAGGTGTTTATAGTGTTCTTATGCCGATGTAGTCTTGTGTATTTCTTAAAGACGTTCAGGCTGAGACACCTCAGAAGTCAGAACTCTACATCCCTTTCTGCATTAGGGACACAAGGTCCTGATCATTACACAGCATTTTCTGCAAAAAACCACAATAACAGCATTTTGACAGGTCTTTGTTGGACAGTAACGTGT
Organism: Atherinosoma microstoma; assembly: GCA_037177055.1. Lineage (NCBI taxonomy): Eukaryota > Metazoa > Chordata > Actinopteri > Atheriniformes > Atherinidae > Atherinosoma > Atherinosoma microstoma. Next base: position 29,249,959 of record JBBBVU010000009.1, read on the forward strand.
CTGCGACTGATTAAATGAGACACGGACACATAAATGTGCAGATAAACTGCAAATAAACTCAACTATCACCACTTTTGTTTATGTGGGGATATGAAGTTCAGACTGGAAAGAAACATTCCAGTTAAACATTTCTTCTGGAAACCTCTGAGAAGTTTCCTCAGAAGTCGCAAGTCTGAGAAACCACTTCACAACTTTTGCTTCCAGGATGCTGCGCCAGCATCTGGATTTCAACACAATGGCCGTTTACAACGGGCATCGTGGCTGATTCATCAAAGAAACACAAGCGAGGAAAAGAAAGAGAATAAGCGGCAGAGCATGAGATAAGACAAAAGTCAACATCAGACTGACTTTTACTCACTGGAGAGAGCTCAGAGTACAGGTAGGATGCAAGATGGAGGCCAAATTAGCCATCATCGGGGAAGACTCGCAGAGAAAATCTCATCTTATCTCACTGCATTGCTGCTCGTTGTCATGGATACTGATGCTCCCCGATACATCACAGTTTTCTCTGATAACTACCTGGATGATCTTTCTCATCTTGTCCAGGGAACTCTGCACTGTTTCTGCACAGAATTCATATCTGTTGTCTTCGTCCTTGTTTAATCCAGTTTCAGGTTCTAGTTCTGGATCCAGTGGTGGACTGTGTTGAGTACGAATGGTTCTGGTGTTGATCATGGTTTCCATGATGGTTTCTACTGCAGTGCTGCCTGAGGACTGGAAGGTCCTGACCATCCAGCAGTGGTTTCCATCCTTGGACTTTCCACTCTGAGATTTCCGCAGACTCCCTGGAACTTTTCCTCGGTATTCTGCTCTGTAGATGCTGAAAGATCAAAGTTCTTCACAATCTGTCATTGAGAAATATTTCTTGAACTTATTGATGATTCTCTGATGGAGTTTGGACCAAAGTGGTGAACCACGACCCATCCTTGTTGGAAAGACTAAACCTTTTGGTGGATTCTCCTTTTATACCCCATCCTGACACTCTCACCTGTCACCAGTTCCAGTTTGGTTAATCATTGGAAAACCACTGTATGGATTAAAAAACTTCCCAACTTCTAAGAAAATTGGGTGTTTTTTTACAAAAAGAAATGTCTGCAGGAAACATTTCGAAGCTCACTGATGACACAACATCTGCAGAGAAAGTTTCCAAAAATAGTTTTTTTTAAAATGCAAGCCCATCTCAGGTAAACTGTTGGATATCTTATTAAAATAAAACTGGTCCATTGAGACGTATTTCTAAACTTATTTTAAAACTCTACTTATCATTCAGTTGTTTCTCATTCTTATTCACATTTCCCATCTTGACCCGCACAGCCCTCGACCTGTCTCCTCCCTTCCTGTCTCCAGTCACCTTCCCCAATTATCCTGTCATATCCCCTGGTGTGTGTGTGTGTGTGTGTGCATGTGTGTGTGTTCGTGTGAAGGCCAGTATCACAGGTTCTCTGACATTCCAGTCCTCACAGATAATTGGATGTTGGGTCGTGACATCAAACAGCTGCCAGGGGAGGACATGGGGAGAGAAAGAAAGATGAAGAGAGGTACAGAATAATTTAGGATTTCATGCCGTTTTCAGGCTGCAACTCTGAACAAGACACTCAGAAAAACAATGGAAACAAAATCTAATAAAAATGTCCCCACTCCAGCATGTTTTTTGCATGTTCTACCCAGAGGTCCTGAAAAATCCCTGATATTCTTATGTGATTTTAGTAAAAAATAAAAAATCTTACACATTTTTATTTATTTTCCAGAAATAAACCATTTTTATTTCTTTTAAAGACGTTCAAGTGTTGTTGTTTTTTTTTTTTTTTTAAAAAGACCTGAGTGTGTTTTGTTTTCTTCAGGCTGGTTTACACTGAGTGAGAGACAAAAAAATATATACTTTAACCCTTTAAAGCTTGACGCAAGAAAAAATGGGGAGAAAAGTTTTTTTTTTAATCTCAAGTCTTTATTTGGAACTTTAACAAATGTAAAAGTATGTCAAAATAATTGTAGTGCATAATTGTATTATTGTATTGTGTCAGATTGGGTACATCAACAGGTTTTTACCACAAAGTGATGCAAAAGTTCTCTATTGAAGGGTTAATCTTTGATATTCTGCCGTATATTCCACATCTTCACTGAAACTGCATCTGTGTCGATCAATCTTTGCACAACTTGATTTGTAAAAAAAAAAAAAGAGAAGAACGTAGCATGTGATCACACCTTTAGTTTTAATCACAACTGATATGTTTTCATTTCCAGGACAAATGTGAGCTTGACTGGATTTAAACTAGTAAATCGTAAATGCATCACTCTAGGTACCTCTTATTCCGAAAGTAAGCCTGCCTGATGAGGATTAGACCAGATGGAGCGGACACAGATCAGCTGCTTAAGTCCAGGAATACTTTTGTAAATTTTGCCATCAGAGAATCCTCAAATTCATTCAGTAAGGTTTCTATCCATCATAATTCCTAATGGCAGAATATTGACAGGAAAGCAGTAATCAGATGATCCAAAGAAAGAGGCAGAGCTGGACTAACATGGCACAGCTTGTTTCTATGATGAGGCATTCACTCCTGAACAAAAGGTGATGATCGACTGAAACCCGGCGTAAAGCAAACAAAACAGAGAGAAAAAACTCAGTCTAAATAAAATAGGAGGTGAATTTAAATCAGAAAGACAAAAAGAACAAAAGACCGGAAAATTAACCAAAAAACTAGAGATTTTGACACCAGCTCAGTAAACAAGCTTCCAGCTGCACATCTGTCTCTTGACGTGAGGAAAAAATCTCACCCAGTTAACCATTAAATAATAGATTTTTCTAAAATGTGTGTTTCAGGAGCATCCCAGGACCATCTCTCCTTTAAGGAATGTGTCGTACAGTAGATGCAGGATAAGTTTTAAAAAACAAAAGAAAGTGTGTACGCTTTGGATCGTATATCACTGTCAACATTTAGATGCATCAGGGGAGAAATCCCCACGAGGTTCTGCAGTTAGGAGACAGAAAATGTTCAGTGGAAATTAACTGAAGACACTTTGGGATGAATGGTTGAAGCAAGAGCTACAAGAAATGAAATGAAATCCCTGAAAATACATGAAATGTTGGATGAAATTAATTTGCTTGTTTAGATTTACCTTCAACTTTCTTCTTCATTTACTCAAAAACTGTAAATTATTTCTGCAAGTCTTTTTGTTTTCACCAACAACTGGTAAATTATTGAGTAAAAAGGATCCTCGGACCAGTGATTCGATGGGTGTAGCATCATCAGGGTGGAAGGAGGTCAGGATTCGTAAAACCTTAGAACTAAAAAAGTGCTTCTCTCACATAACTGGATAAAAATGAAAAACAAATAAATAAGCACACGAGCCAACACAGCGCTTTGTCGTGTAACAGCTGTAGTTAGTTCATGTGCAAATCATTGATTCTTATCTTTCAATGCTCTGAAACACATCAGCTTTAAAGAGCAACTTCAACAGCATGATGCTGCGTAGGCCTGCAAACCACACAGGCACAACCACCAGGGGGCAGCAAAGGCAAGATTTTCATCCACGTATTTCCTTTAACGCTGAGTCGAGGTGTTAAACTTGTTTCATGTTTTTCCACATAAATCCCTACCTCAGTGGCAGCTAATAGCATCTTATTCGGGATGTCACTGTCACACAGTTTGGAGAAGAAAAGCAGACATTTCCTGTAGAGGGAAATTCCTCTAATCATATGTAAAAGATGACAAGCTGTAAATGACACATTGTAAGCGTCTAGAGAAACCAGAGGCGGATAAAGCAGCAGAGACACAGGCAGCACAACATGGACATGTACATGGTTTCCACATTAACTCATTAACCAACACACATGCACGAACATGCACTGTGGGACAAAGCTTCATGCATTGCCATGCGATGCCTCTTGCTGTGTCATCTTCCTGGCAGGTCCCCCCCATCCCCCTCCCCGGCTCAGATTTTCATTGTGAACAGACGAGTTTCAGCCTACACATCCTGCAGATTCAGTCCCAGAGGCTGGATGCTGTTAAATGCTGAATTATTGACAGAGTACTTTTTGTTATTATGCGTAACACCAGACACCTGAAAGCTTTTTTCCTCATTCTGATGCACACCTCATTTTCCAAATGGTAAAAAAGTAAAATACCCTTTTATTAAACACAGAAGGGCTCCTCTGATTGCAGTGATGATGATGACTTTGGTTCAAAGATGATGGACAGAGGAAGTCTGCAGCTTGACTGTGTCAGTTAACTCTGTTAGGACAACCGTGATTACTACCATACAGGGTCTTCTGACGTGTCCTGGACCACCATGAGGTTGACATTTATCGATTGTATGTCTCAACAACGGTTTGCCATGAAGTTAAAACAGAAGTACATGTTCTCAGGATGGACTTTGAAGAATTCTGGCTACATATAGTATGTACCGTTGTTATAGGAATCATTAAGAGACTGAATGGAAGCCTCTTTTCTTGGTTCTTGTAAACATTTCTTTCAGATTAGGCATGAACAGACATCTAGTTGTTTTCTTATGATTACCATGACCAGATTTCTGAGAAGCTACAATATATGAGCTGTTGTTTCACATGATAACTAGTGCTTAGATACCTGTGCACCCATCATATCCCAGCCAATAATTACTAACCCAACAGAAACATCAGTGCATCTTTGAGAGGGTTAGAGGAGTGGATGAAGAATAGTGAGCCAGTCTGAGCTAAATGCAGGAGTCGGACCCACTCTCAGCTGTGTGGACCCCCCTCCTCAGAGCCCACTGAATCCACTTGGTGACGTTTCTCATCCAGGTGGTGCTACTCTGCCCCAATGCTATCTGTTGTGAAGTTCCTGTGCACCTTGAGTGGGAGTTTAAAGTCTCTCTATTGTGGTCCCTCACCTCTGTGTCAGTGTGCTTTCTGAGGCGGGGCTTTCCATGGTCCTCCACCACACCACCTTAGTCCTGTTCAATCTTCCCCACCTGTTTGTGATTGACTAAACCCTGTGGATGTTTAATGCTGCAGTTTTCCATCAACAAAGCTTGGCTCTGGATTGAGAGAGCTATTTTAAATGTACATGCTCATAGCTCTAGCCTTGGACTTGTTCTTTCTTTTAAAATATGCCTTCTGGCTCACGAATCCTGTGGAGAGAGATGCAGAGAAAATGATTGGACTGAAAGAAACAATTTTAACCTGCCTGCCTCCGTCTGTGTCTGCACTTCTGGAGGACGTTCATCGACTCAGTCAAGATCCCAACCTTTATAATTTCATCTTTTTCAGCTCCATGTCTCACATTTGTGTTCAACCATCCTGGTTTTTGAATCCCTTAGTGGTCCAAGATGGTAGAGGACCTCATGGTCCATGATCATCATCACTGAACTGTTCACATCCTGGCGGATGAACGCTGAGGTTCTCAAGTTGTTTGGCCTTTTATTTCAATCTATTTATGCTGACACGGTGGAATCACCGGGTTTCCCCCCTCAAAATAGACCTCTAGGTCTAAGTTCTCAAACCAGAAAGAGGTTTTATCATTATTTAACATCAGCTGAACCATAGTTGTATCTTCACTAAACCTGACAAAGATGGTAAGGTTTGAGGAGGCCTCACTCTGTTATTTTAAAGTACACTGCAAACACATGAAGAGCTGGGGTTTAACACTAACTTCAGTAGTGCTAAGAATCAGATGAGGACAATGATTTTGAGTTGAACTCAGTTGAAGTTAAATTTGTGTTTCAGATTTTTGGGAAGACCCTAATGAAGGAGACAGGTGGACTCAACAAGAGAGGGGCTTTACTGAAATGTAAAGGAAAAACTGTCTGATAAACAAACATAAAGCAGATGGAAGAAGAAGTCAGGTGCAGCTAATAGCTCAAAATCTTTAAGGAAACATATATTCAGTTAAAAATCCAGTCAAATCCAGAAAAGATTGTGAGCAACTGGACTCAGGGAGGAAAGATCCAAGCTTGGAAAAAAGGGGGGAAAATTCAAAGAAAATCAAAACAAGTCTTGATATATAAGAGAAGCATTGAACTCATTAATTGGGTTTGATACAATTTTAGACACATTTTGGGGCTTTTAAAAAAACCTACAAACTTTTGAGTTGATGCCTTTAGTAACAAAAAACATTTTCTCACATTTAGACCTTATAATATATTCAATAAATACATTAGTGGTTTCCCTGAGTGTGCTTAATGCTAGTTGTCACACCAAACACATTATTCTCTGGATATTAAACTTTAATTTATGTTTGATGTCACAAATATAAACTCAGTTCATTTAAAACAGATTCAAATAGAAACAACACTTTATTTATTTAGCTAATTTTAAGGTTCACTGTACATAAACAAGATTTTTCTGAATTTTTTGGCAACGAGATAAAGACATTCAGGTGTTCAAACATCTTCAATAACAAAAAAAAGCAACAATAATGACATTTTATGTGGTTAAAAAGCTATCAGCACAGTTGGAAGCAGCTTTTCTTGATGAAGAGGATGTGAATTATAAACCACGCTCCACAAGAACTGTAGCTGTGAATGTTGTAGAAGGCTGATCAGCATGGTTTGAATCTACCTTTGACCAATTAGATAACCCTCAGACTGCTGGATAAAAGGGTTAAACAGCTTATGTTAACATGTGATTTGATAAAAGGGTGGCTGAACATGATCAAACTGAGGTCTGTTGCAAGCTTGAATGGTTTTAAGAACTACAAAGGTCTTAATGCTGCGTCCTATGAAGAATTACCTTGAAGGTTTCTATTTATGTAAAGCTGCTGGTTACATCAGGTTTTGTGTTGATGAAGGCATCGTGACCAAAAATTATACAAAGTTGAGGTTGAAGAAAATAAAGATGAAGTCTCCTTTCAGTCATTTCTTGTTAATTAGAGAACATTTTATTGGTTTGCTGAATGTATTTGGAGGATATTTTAGTTGGAGCTGACTTTCTATCTGGATTCTGGATCCAGGCATAATGTTTGCCTTTAACATATTGTGACCAAAGCAGATGTTTTGGATTCTATGAGATGTTTCTCCATTAGATAAATACAAACATTCACTCACCGGTCACTTTATCAGGTCCACCTTCTAGTACCGGGTTGGACCCCCTTTTACCTTCAGGACGACCTTAATTCTTGGTGTGATAGATCTAACATTCCTCAGAGGTTCTGCTCCATATTGACATGATAGCATCACACATTTGCTGCACATCCATGATGAGAATCTCCCGTTCCACCACATCCCAAAGGTGGAATCATGGATGTAGATGTGGTGACT
>JBBBVU010000009.1:29287896-29300667 GCA_037177055.1 Atherinosoma microstoma
GTTTTATGTAAAGCACTTTGAATTGTCTTGAACCTGAAAATGTGCTATACAAATAAACTTGCCTTGCCTTGCCTATATGAAGGGCTACCTGTGTTATGTAACAGTTGGAATTACTTGTAGTTTAAATCAGTATACAGTAAGACTGAACTTATAAGACAAGTGGACATTTAATCAAGAAACAAAGTAAATTCTTAGGCAGAACTAACTGTGATTTTACCTCAAAACAGGCCATAATCTTCATTTCAGAGCACTTTATCTATTAGATTTATATCATATAGTTTTAATTTTGGTTAATTTTATGTTATCAAAGCAAGTCATCTCAAATAACTTGCTCAAGGCATCATATTTTACCCTAGAAATTGGTGCAACTGTTAAATAATGTCCAAAGATTTCTGGACCAGGGCCAAGCTCCCAATGTTTAAAGATCTTAATCCCTGTGTACTCACATCAGTAGTCTGGAGGTTTTCATCAAAGGACCACAAGTTGAGCATGTGTTGGTAGAGGAAGAAAAGTCTGAATTACATTCTGGAGAATTTCTACATTTCACCCAAACTTCTGATGCTCCCTCAATGAGAATTTCAAAGAAAAGCCTTCACACAGTTGGTGAAAGATTGAATCTGTAGCTCACGGTAATGACATCGCAGCTGTGTGCTGTGCGTAATGACGGTGTTAAATCTCTTTACATTGCTTTTACGTTGATGGATTTTGTTATTAAAGTATATTTTGTAAAGCCCTAATGAGATTTGTAATCAAATGAGCGCTGGCCTTATTCAACGGGCCCCACTTGAATAATTTATCACCACATCTGAACATCAAACAGCACTTTGAGCTGGTGTTGCTAATTCAAATCTCCACTCTCTCATCTGGCCCCTTGCTAACTCTTCCTCCATCCTTCTTTCAGCCCTGTCATGATCACTTACTTCTCTCTCAGAATATGGAAAATAACATCAACGATATTTCTTCAAAGCTGTGATAAGCTGAAACCTTCCAGAATATTTTTCTCCGCCCCGTTGTTGTTTCCTTGTTCTGAGGCTAAAATGTTCTGCACATTTTTCCAGGTAGTAATGAATCCATAAAGAGGCATAAAGTCAGCACCTCCTGATGAGCCTCGTCTCCACATGTACTATCACACATCCGGACAGTTTGATTACTTGGGGAGACGGATGAAAGCTAGTAATTTGAACAGAGTGTGCCCCTCTTGCTTGCTTTTACTCTTCTGCATCTCTGTTGGCCTTGCAGCTGCAAATCTTTGCTGTGTTGGTATCGTCCACTTATTTACTCGCTCTCTCACCAACTACCTGATTCAGATTAATGGACCTCCTCATACAGTTCTTTGCCAGCCTGTTAATGAGTCATTCATTTCATCCAGGCTACAGAAAGACACCAGACATGCTGGGTAGTAGAGTCAATAAAACTGTTAGATTATCTAAACCTTGTCAAATAAGTAAGGAAATTGATGTTTGGGGGAATGTTTCTTTGTTTTAACAATGCATCTTGGGAATAAATCTTATACTGTTGGAAAGCCTGTTTAACTTCCTTTTAGATAGAGACACATTTATGTAAGGAAAATGCATTTATAGTATGTAGGCTGCAGCAATGAAAAACTTCTGCTATTGACTCTTCTTTTTTGGCCTTTATTTGATTGGATGATTGAAATCTGAAGAGACGAAACATATTGCCAATTTAACTGTTTATTCCTTTAACAAACAGGGGCCTCAGTAGAAGTTGGACAAGTGACATCTCCAAAAAATGAATTATGTTTTCAATCACAGATACAGCGTCGCACACACCCGCCTTTATTTAGAGCATGTTTCGTTTAGAGTGATGTGATGAAGAGCAGTAGCAATGAGATTTTTATGCATATCAAAGCAGGTCTTTTTTTTTTTAATAAAAAAAGAGCCTTAATTCAACTTGCCCTAAAAAGCTTACGCTGAATTTTTGACTGTTGGGGAAAGTGAGGATGTCAGCGAGTCAGCCTGTGCTCAACATCTATGACATTTTGAAATATGGAGCCTTTTTGTGGCTGTAAAATGACCTGAGCTGAGTCTTGTGTTGGGAAACATTCCCTCTCATGTGGTTTATCACAGTAATACCATATCATTACTGTAAGCATTAGATTAGCTCCTAACAGACTGATTACCTGGCATGTGCATTATTGGTCATCAAAAAACTACATTTAATTTCAAATGTTGGTGAAATGGACCATCGCAGACCAGCTGCTCAGTTCCACTGGTCAGTTACAACTGTGTCAACTCCGTTCTTCTATGTGAGATCTAAACAGACTCAACACCTTTTATTAAAACCATAATGCTCCCGTGTTCATGTCGATGTTTTTTGGCACAAACTTAAACTTGAAATAAGCGATGAATGTCTTTGTAAACAGCTGTGTAATATAGCAGCTAATGGATGGAGAGTAAGTCATTAGTGCAGAATCAGTCCCATCAGGCCTCATTTTCAGTACTGAATTAAACCGGCAGGCCTCATTTAAGCATAATGAATGACATACTGTACATTTCCCTGTTCATATTTCCGAAGAGAGATCATTTATATTCATTCATGACTTCAGCATCAGACCAGTAACAGCTGGGGCCAACAGCAGGCTTATACATTTGATTTAATTAATTCAATAATAGACAATAGAAAGCAGCTGGGAGCATGAAACCGAATAAAATCTCAATTAAACTCGCGCTATATTAGACTTAGAAGGGCACTCAAACACAATACTCTCCTCCATCACGTCTGACGTCATGACCACAAGGTCATGGAACATCTCACCTGTCAGCACCGATGCTTCACCTGCAGAACTGAACAGTTTCTTTCCACATTTGGAGGACAGCAGGCCAACGGGACCAACTCCGACCTACGCCTCCACCTCACCGACCATTCAGCAACACCAAGTTAGACATGAACTCAGGTCAGTGAAAACGAGAAAGGAAAGGATAGCATGTCTTAGGATTAACTCCCAGAACTGCTTACCGGGATCTCAAGTCCAGAAGTTGGAAGGAAACTAAAACATGCAGGGCAGGGGTCAACGAACATTTTAATAATATCTCTTTTTTTAAAGTAATTTACAGGGATCCCCCCTTGATCCCGAAGAATTTTCTCTCTGCAACGTTCACGCAGTGTTCCAGAGGATTGTTAAATAATATTCATCTCCTGCGCTTAAAATTTTGCAAGTGAGCTTCAAATATTTTTGTTTTAAAGGAAATGTTAATTGAACTCGAATGAGTGAACTAAACAGATGTTTGGTTGGCTTCAAACTCAGCAGAAATTCATTATTTCTTTCTCTCCACCGCTCCAACAGAAACTCTAGCGATTTCTGTGACTTCTAAAAGGACGTGTTGTATCTGTATCTGGATAAATGAGGGCGTGTCTGAAGGCATATTCCTATAAACAGGCATGAGCAATTGATTTAGAACATCTGGGATATACCAATAGCTGATGACTTAATAACATGCTACGACTGGCCTCCACACGGTTTTTTCACTTTAGGACCATTTTCAAATTTATTCATATAGGATGGAGTTAAGGACAGTTTCTAGGAACAAGTGATAAATGAGGGCCCAGGACTTTCCAGTGAGGCTGACAGCAGCGCTCCAGCTGACCTACATTTTTTGTTATGGTGCTGTGAGAATGTAACGTAATCAGATCATACCGGAGCTCATATATGCTCTACGCCAGGGGTGCCCAAGTCCACTCCTGGAGATCTATTACCTTGCAACTTTTATATGCTTCCCTTCTCCAACACACCTGCATCAAATGGTTGAATTCCCTCGTCTGCATGTCACTCAGCTCTGCAGAGGCCTGGTAAGGAGAGATTCATTTGATTCAGGTGTGTTGGTGAAAGCATCTAAAAGATGCAGGATAGTAGCTCTCGAGGACTGGACTTGAGCACCCTTAATCCTGGTCCTCAAGGTTTGATATCCTGCAGATTTTAGAAGTTCCCCTGCTGCAACACACCTGATTCAGACTCAAGGCCAATTTCCACCGGGCTCGTGTGTGGTGCGTTGCGGCTGTGATGCGGCCTCCACAGCTAATAGCCCCCGTGTTATTCAATGGTAAGATTCACACCGGGTTCGCTGCGGTGCGTGTCCGATGCGCCTCGTTGCGGCTCTCCGCTAAACATAGAAGCCAGGTCTATTAATGACGGAGCACGCATCCGGAACGCATCAAACTCAACAGTTAAGATCAGACCGCACAGGAAGTCAGACACGGCATCAGCGTAAAGCACCCGGTACGTTTCAAAATAAACCATATGCTGTGCAGATTTGCGGTGGCTGAACTGTGTAAACATTACGTCATTACAAGTTAAAACTAAGTAATTAATGATAATAAACCTGTTGACAAAATAATCCATTTGGCTGGAGTAACTCATGGTAGTAGCACTAAACTAAAAAAGATGGATCCAAAAGACCAGGAAATGAACCTCAGACAGGCTTCTGTTTACATGCAGCCTTTCTATCCATGGGTTGTTGCGCCCAACAACATCACGCATGATCTCACAATTTTCCTATGAATTCGTGATCACATGGACGCACACGCACCCGGTGGAAAGTGGCCTTAAGAGTTGCAAGATAGTAGCTCTAGAGGACTGGACTTGATCACCCTTAGGGTTGATGTCCTGCAGATTTTAGAAGTTCCCCTCCTGCAACACACCTGATTCAGACTCAGACTTGTGCAGGGTCTGCTAATTACCCATTGATTTGAGTCAGGTGTGTTGCAGTAGAGAAACTTGTAAAACCTCCAGGACCAGGATTAAGGATCCCTGGCAGAGAGCATGAATTAGCCTTTGAAAGCAAGCAAGTTTTATGCTAATGAGCCATTCATCTCACACAGGAGTGTTTAAATACAGAAACGTGTAAAACATGCAGGGTAGGGGGGGTCCCGAGGACCAGGATTGAGTAACTGTCCGAAGAAGACTAAACAAAACCTTTCGCTCCTCTTATTCTGATCATGTGTGCTTGTCTGTCGCTGGTATGTTGTAGTGAATTTGTCATATTTATGTTTTCAAAGCACAAATGGAGCATCATCTGCAATGCCGCATATGATTATAATAAAGCTCTTCAATTCAAATTCTAATCCATGAAATGTTCCACTCCTGCTGCAGTAGCAACACAGGATAAGTTGAGGGGTGCACTGCCTTAATCACACTAATTGGCTTCATTGGCTGCACCTGTGAAGGTGTGCATAAAGCATGCCCGTGCAGCCTGAAGGCAGATCAGTGCTGCTGGTCATTATGCTTCAGGTGGAATTGTTTTTTTTTTTTTGGCTTGTTGAAATAGAGTCTTGTTTTTAATGGACCCTCCTTTATTTTTGTGAAGTTGTGTGTGTCCAGTCTCTGTTTTATGTTTTGGTGTAGCAAGTTGGATCATAACAATACATTTAAAGGGTCTTATTGGAATAATTCTTACATCCCATTTCAGATAGATAATAAATTGCAAAACTACTTTTCAAACTAAAGGGTCTTTTAGTTTTTCTAAAGCGGGTTTGTATGAGGCATTTACTGTTACACTGACTATAGTTCAACACCCTCCAGTTAAGAGGAGCAAGCACATGTTGGCTACTTTTTGGGCAAATTAGGACCAGCTGGTTCGTCCTCTTCAATTTACGGAGAGACTGGTATCTGAGAAGACGGATGCAAACCCTTGACATGTTGGTGAATCTGTCAAAGGGTTTTTGTTCAAAACTTCTTTTAAAACAAATTAAACATTTGTAATAAGGCCCATTGTCCCAGAAGTGAGTGTTGTTGTTTTTTTTCCCAGACGAAGCTTTGCAGATTTAAGTTTGGTTATTTTGTTTTTTTTGTTTTCCGAAGTTTATGGGACAGCTGGGGAGATTGGCAGCTGTCTTGAATGTTTTTCTCTTGTGAATAATTTTTTCTCTCTGAAATAACTGCGTTTCCGTAGAATTACACAAAACCTAAAAATGGTAATAGAACACAAAGTCACTTCCTTTGGGCTTGTTTTCATCGGGCTGGTCGCTTGTTTCTCTCGCAAGATCTGGCAACACTATCCACAACGCTAAATGTTTTGTATCTCCATCCTTCTCAAAAGTGGAGTCTCATGGCAGATTATCCAAGAATTACAGTTTATGCACGAAACGGCTGCAAATTACAATTGTATTTTGTTGACATGTTAGAAATATCGCATTTTATTTTGAGAAAAACTGTCATGGAAACGCAGTTATTGATGAACTCCTAAATAGTTTAGAAATGACCTTCCTTATTTAATATCCCTTCCCAGGTTGATGGGACATCATTGCTGATGTCTTTCCTCGACATTATGATCACAAACTGAAAGTTTTTCACACACTTCCTGCATTACTGAATTTTTCTTGTAAATGAAGCGTAATGATGTTCATCTGAGGATGAAAAAACCGAATCACAAGACTTAATGACCAGATGGACTGTTTTAAGATCTTTTAAATAAAGCTTTTTACTTCCTGTATACTTCTACGTTAAAAACCATCCAGTGCCTCAAAGGACATCACATTTCCTGTTAATCTAGGCAGACATCTCATCATAATGGAGTCACTATCTTATGCATGTTGATTATATAATGATTGAAAAAGGGGCGCACACCGGGGCAGAAAGCCTTTTTTAATTACACTGCTGTCATGAACTAATTGCAGGGATTTTATTTCAGGCTGTCAGTTTAAAATTGAAGAGGCAATTAATCTGCTTTTGATAAGCTTGTTTGTATCTGTAGGATCAACACATTTCACTTCCTGACAACATTTAGGGGAAAACGCATGTTTTCAATGATCTGATGGAAGAAAAAAAAAACTCTTCACAAGAAATGTGAGGAGTAAATGTGGCAGTGAGGTCCTGTCACTATGCCTCCGATTGATCACGTGCCTTGTATTTTCTTGTTAATCTGTTCTGAGTTTAAAAGGGTGACGTATACGTCATATGGAAACATAACGCCTCCTTTTCCACGCCGTTTTATTTCTAACTCATTTCACACATTCCCTCCTGGGTTGCAGGATCACGTTTAACCTCAGTGTGAAGTTTCTGCTTTTAGCTGCGAACACACTCACTCTGCAGTAATTAATGTACTACCTGGCAGAACATAAAGGCTCTGACGTAAATCTGCTAAGGCATTGCATAGTAGTGTATAGGATATTTCCTTGTACCTGCGGGAGTTTGCTTTTATTAATATTGAAACACATGTGACTGCGAGCATCAATGCAGGTATAAATGTGAAGTTGTGAAGATTGCTTTGTGTGCGGAGTAGAAAACCAGATGGATTTACAGATCTGCAGTTAACCTTAATTTCTTTCTGAAGTGTAAACACATTCCTTCCATCAACAGGACCAGCGTGGATGTTGCAGTGCAATAACCAGACCCTAATGGCAGCAAACTGCCTCCACTTTCTAAATCCTATTTCTTTCTTTTTTTGGATCCAGAAGGAGTCCTACAAAAGTTGATACATATCCTCAAGAGACATCAGGCAATGCAAACATACAGTAACTCAACCAAATCTGCAATCAAAGTGTCCGGATGCCCCAGCTGCAGCAGCTTAATGGGAATCCAGTGACCACTTTATTCAGTAGCAATATGGAATACTTGTAGCTTATCTTAATGTAGTTGTTATCCCTTTTTATTAAAATGTATGGGGGAACAGATGTTGACTTGCAGCATACTCGTGATAATGAATTGTTCTCCTTCTTCTGCAGGCAACACCATTTTCTCAAAGCTGTTAAGCACTTGAAAAATTCAGCTACAACAAATATTAACCAAAAATATTTTGTAATCCAGAATGAGTTACAGCTCCTCTTCATATTAACCTCTTTTTCATGAGATACGGACGAGTGCAGAAGAAATTTGCACCAATCCTAGACTCATCACTGTGACGAGCGCTTCGAGCTGGCAACCAAAGAGTGGCAAAAAGCACAAAATAATTCAATAAATAATTTTTGCTGTTTTTTGGTGAAAAGTTTTATTTCAGCTCTAAACATGCTAACGTGTTCTCCTTGAACTAAAATAGTTAAACATAGTTGAAAATGGCTGAAATGTGTAATTAAAAGTAAAGTATTTAAGGTGAGACACGGCAGGTAAAACTTCATCTTCTCGTCAGTTTTCAGATTTTTTTTTTAACATGTTTTTCTTTCAGACTAGTGAAAAGAAAATGTCAAAAATAAACATTTTAATTTATTTCATGACACTTACATGTGGACCAGAGGTTACATTGAAAATGTATCAAACCAAGCACAAGTTCTACATTTTCATGTGACCTCATTGGTTTGTAAAACGGCTTTAAAAAAAAAAAACGTCTTTTTAAAACGACAATTTCACATTTCTTATCTGAACACGCCACATTCAATTATCACTTCTAATAAGCATCAAATAAAGACAAAAACCAACAATTTTATGGAGTCTTCTTTCTTTCCAGCAAGAGAAAATGTGATTGTACAGCAAGAAGTTGATAATCCATAAACGACCTACCTTTTTTTTAATTGATGTTTTAGTAGTATTTCAATTAGTTTCACACATTTTCCGTTTTAATTTGCTCCATTTCCAGCTCTGACTTCTGGATTTTTTTCTCCAAGTCTACTTTGTATAGTTTCTTCACACGGAGCGAGCCAGAACATAAAGAATGTGTTGGTAATGGCTTTCATTGCATTCATTTTCAGAATACCCCTGGCAGACAGCCTATGAATATTAACCCAATAAATCATCCAGCCTATAATACAGTAGCCAAAGACATTTTCCTTCACTGTAAAATTTAATCTATCCATCCATCTTCTACCGCTTATCCGAGATCCGGTTGCAGGGGCAGCAGCCTGAAGAGGGAAGCCCAGACTTCCTCTCCCGCATCAGCCAGCTCATCTCGGGGGATGCTGGGGGGCATGTTACCTTTTCAGGCTGAGCCCAAACGGGCCCCATAGCAGAGAGACAGACAGAAAACATTGATTAGATATTATTTCAGCTACAAGATGCTGACAGATTGTTTTGGGAATGCAACACATTGATGAACATCAGCCGGTTTCAACTCGTTTTAGATGTGATGCTGCCATCAAATTTAAAATGAGCTGATATTTTATCATGAAACTGTAAGAAATGTTTAATTCTCAACATCTGATATGATGCTTTGTGTTCCATGAGGAATAAAATCTGCGTTTTATTAGACCAGAAATCTTTACAATCAGGTTTGATTTGGATTTTATACAACATGACAACTTTTGGGACTTAAGTGATTTAAGTTGATTCTCCCACAAATGCACTAGCTGTGCTGCTTTTATTGTCTTCTGTCTAACAAAATGGAAAACGAAGCCTTATTGCTTAATCCAAGGAAACATGAAGCCATACAACTACCCTAACTTCCTCTGTACAGTGCAAAGGTAAGACGTTACTGAGAGGTTCAAACTTGTGTCTATACACATTCACACTAATAAATGATGTATTCCGGGTGAATTTGCTGTCACACATCTTGACTCTGACACTTCTGTAGTAACTTTACATGTCTCAGTTTTCTGTACAGACCAGGTTTATACATACAGCCTTCGTAGTTATGAAGATGTACATAATTTATTTTGTACGTCAATTCAAACCTTCAAGATCAGGCTTAAAACCTTTCTTTCTGATAAATCCTATAGTTAGGGGTGTTTAGACTGCTGAGGGACATCCCATGATGCACTGGGCTGTTGTCTGTTGTCTCTTTCTGTCCTCTCTTTCTGTCCCCTCTTTCTGTCCTCTCAACCGGTCGAGGCAGATGGCCGCCCTCCCTGAGCCGGGTTCTGCTGGAGGTTCCTACCTGTTAAAAGGGAGGTTTTCCTTCCCACCGTGGCCTCTAGCTGCTCAGGATGAGGATAGGATGGAAGACTAGATTCCATGCAGTCTGGTGGTTTCCTTAGCTAGGCTATTTGTTATGAACTGGCTTGTATGAATCAATATATGACAATCAGATTGGCTCGAACTGATTGTCTGTGAAGCGCCCTGAGATGACGTTGTTGTGAATTGGTGCTATACAAATAAAGATGATTTGAATTTAACTCAAACAGGAGGCAGAAAAAATGGGCTTCATGAAGAAGAGGTGAAGTCTTTTTAAAAAAAAAAGTATATTAGGATGGTTGATAACAGTTTGAATGAAGACGGTCAGTCGGGATTACTTTATCGAAGTTAAATGTTTGGCAGGTTTAGTTTCATATTAAAAAGAAAAGTTATTATTGTGCATCTGCACAGAAAGAAGCAAATGTGGAGCTGAATTTGGTGTGCTCCATTTCTGTCTTTTTCCACATTAAATTATTATTTGCATCAGAATATTTTTGTTCAAATATAACTGATATGTTTCCTGAAGATGCTCAGAATGTCCCTGTGCATGCTCAGGAGTGTGACACGATGATAACGCCATGAAGGGGCACCGGATGTGTTCGGGTAACATTCCTTTCTTTTCAAGCCAATAAATCATACTTGAAGCTTTCAGAATGTTTAATATCTCAGAGCAGCTGAGCTGTGACAAAGTAAAATGTGTTTGCATCATGCATTGTGGGTAGGAATACTGGCAGATGCTTGCAAGATGCTAGAAAAATCCTCCACTATGTTCTTTTTTCCCCAACAATACAAGCAACTCAGTGGGGGGAAGAAAAGGTTCAGCACAATAACATCAGCAAATTGGAATGTTTGTTTTTTATTTCTCTTACATAATCCAATTCACTGCATAAATTTCCCTTGGTCAGTCACGCCTCATCTGCAGTGGCTTCATGAGCCCCGAGGAGGGAACACCCCCAGCTTAGAGAAGCCGCAGCTCTGAAAATGTGCTAATTAAACCAGATGTGATTCCAACATGTCAAAACTTGACTGAGCATCACTGACCTGATTAATTTGTGGCTGCACGTAATCTTGGTTTTTAACCACACACTGAGACTTTCCCTTGGTTACTAAAGCCGCAGAAAAATCCTCCCTTCATCAAAAACTCTGACAAAACAGATGAATAAACCTCAGGTTATTAATTTCCTGCAGCAAGCTGAAGCTCCGCCTCCTCGTGCTTGGAGGATGCTGTGTAGTCGTGTGTCTCTGTGCGTCCTGTCGTACATACTGTATATTAGAGATATGCACATTTTTATGTTAATGCATGCATTTGTGAATGTGTTGCTTATTTATAACGGGAACTTTTTATGACTGCTGATAAGCAGAACGGCATCAAAGCCCCAGAACATTTGTGTGTCACGTGTGCCGTTGTCAGTGTTTCATGCCAATTATTTTAATGGCTTGTACAGCTCCTCGTGTAAAGAAAGGGAATAGAAGTTTTTCATTATGTGGGTGTACAGACATCTGTCTGTGTGTGTGTGTGTCCTTGCTACAACAGAAGTAATTTTCATTACCTATAATAAAATGTCAACTTATCCATAAATCCTGCTGTTGTTGCCTGAGTGTCTGCTGATATAGCAGCTCGGCTGATGGGCGGAGGGAGTGCAGTAAACAAAGGGCAGAGGCTTGCTTTGACTTCCCGTGCTGCTTCTGTTGTAGTAGTAATATTGTTTTTGCTTACCTGGTTAAACTGCGGTTAGTTTGGCATGGACATTTTAAACTGGACCTGTCCCAGTATTCATACGCTGGAGGGGAAGAAGAGATTCTGCAGCTTCCAACCTTTTCTGTGGGAGACTATGGTACATGCTGCTTTTCAGTCACTATTTCATGTTCAGCCATCTGACACAAGAAAAGATGTGAATGAGAGCAGTTTTATTGGGAGTTTGTCTGCACAATGACACCTTAAAGATGCAAAAATGACAATTTACAGCATGTAGGGTCCTATTATTTGCATGATGCAGAAAATGTGGACATATTTTAACCCCTGCAGCAGAAAAACAATATCAGTCGATGTCAACAAAACTAATAAATATGATAAGAAGAAAGGACAAACTGTCAGTAACAATTACCCGTTACATTCAGAGAATATGTGACCTCCAAGTGGTTATGAGAGCAACTCCACGAGAGCTTAAAAGATGACAAGAAAATTGAAAATTAGTAATGGGAGCAACATAACACTTGGCTCATATCAAATCTATGTTTAATGTCAGCGTATGAACTTTAGAAGAGAAATCTAAGGACAATAAGCTAGTACGCTATGATATTAGCACTTATGAAAACCTGGTTTTAGGAATTTGTGAAGTCAATTTCAACAGAATTGGTGGTTTTCATCTTTTTACAGCTTAAAAAATATATTTCTAGATCCACTATCCCTTTTTATAACCTATTCCATGATGCACCCCAACCCCCCTCCCACCAAGTTTTTTACTAAACCAAGGATGTTTTTTGTTCCTCTTAAGAAAAGTAAATGTATTTAAATGGCACACCTCATTTATAAAGCAGCTAAATATGCTGTGTACATGAACATTCAGTGAGTGACATATTTTAAATGCAGTGTATACAAGAAAAAGGATTTAAAAAAGAAAAAAATCCCTATTCTAATTTAAAAGTGGTGGCAAATGAAAGTTTTAGCACCCGATTTTACTGTTTTCTGATTTGTTTGTTCCAGATATGCATGTTTTTACTCTCATGATGGTAAACAAACTTTGATTTTATCATTGCTGACTGGAACAAAAGATGAATTTCCAAAAATGAGTGCCCAGCTTCAAACATTTATTTCTGATTTTCTTTATTTAGCTGAAGAAAAATCTGGCACATCTGGTGAGTCTTTAATATAAAGCTGAAGGTCATCAACACGTCCCACCCCCTGCAGGAGACCCTAACAACAGCTCGTTCAGCGACAGACTTCTTCACCCGCGGTGTCTCACGGAGAGATACCGCAGGTCCTTTCTTCCTGCAGTGGT
>JBBBVU010000009.1:29321080-29333222 GCA_037177055.1 Atherinosoma microstoma
TAACTGCATTTCATTGTCTCTGTACTTGTACTCTGCTCAATGACAATAAAGTTGAATCTAATCTAATCTAATCTAATTTGACTTTTTTGCCTAAAAAAAATCTATCCAATATAATTAGAATTTAACCTTTATTTTACCATGAAAAAGATTAAGAATAGATTTTTTACTCACAATGACAATAGCCAGAAAATATGTGTGAGCAGGGAAGAATGGAAAAGTAAGTGATTTAAAATGGAAATTTTAATCTGCTAAAATTGCTTAAAGGCCCACTATATAACTTATGCTGTTGTCTCAGTGACCCTTTCAGCGGTTAATCACCTCGGGCATCTGGTTAGGATGCCTCCTGGACGACTCCCTGGTGAGGCGTTCCGGGGACATCCTACTGGGAGAAGACCCAGGGAAGACCCAGGTCATGCTGGAGGGACTATATCTCTCGACTGGAACTCCTCGGGATCCCCCCGGATGAGCTGGAGGAAGAAGCCGGGGGGAGAAAAGTCTGGGCTTCTCGGGTTAGGCTGACACGGTAAAATCTCAACAGTAACGGGAACGTGACTAGAAATCCCAAATGCATTTGATAAATGTTGACTTAATTTATTTTACAATGATCTGCCGACTCCCTGAAATCATCTTGGGACCCTCATGGGGGGTCTGGACCCCCAGTTTGGGACACCCAAAACAGCTGTCAGCCTAAAATGCTGAACATTCCCTCACAATCACAAATGGAGCAAATCATGACACAAACACATGCTGTAGGAGGAAAACAGCTCTGTGGAAGTGAACCAGGAGGGCTGACGGTAACAAGAGGAGAAGGAGAAGGTTAAATGGAGGGTAAACAAAGCTGCAGCTGCTCAGTTCACAACAGAGCTTGCATAGCATTTCTCTTCTTTCACACTGCTCTAGCTCTCATTTGTTCTTGTTTGTTTCCTCTCCATCTGATTTGCCTTGCTTCATAAAACGCACTAGTTCACTCACTGATGGGCTGAATGGCTAGTGCAGACGAAGTGATTACCATTCAGGAGGAAAAGAAGCCCTTTGGTCACAAATCCGGGTGTGAATGCAAAACACAAACTAAGCAGGGGACATGCACAATAAACAGCATTTTATATTCTTGATAGCACATGTCCCCTACTTTTTTAAAGATACACAGCACCTCATACAGTCAGCCAAACAGGGAATATCTCCATATTTGTATCTTCTAATCTGTAGTGTGTGTAGAATAAAAGTGCAGGCCTCATATTCCTGCAGGTTGGAAGTGTTCCTTTTTAAAGGCTGAGCAGCTTTGATGGAGGGGATTTACTGGAAATACGGGACAGTTGGAGAAGAGTTGGATAATTGACATGCCTCACAAGCTTTACTTCATTTGAGTGTGTAAAAGTGAAGGGCATAAGCTTGACTTGCATTAGAACATGAACTGTAAGTGTGACATATCCTCGGAGGGGGGTGGGGGGTTACATAACCCTGGAACATGTGCTTGGAAACCAACCCAGGGACTTCCATCCCTCCTTTTATCTAATTTACTCATGTAGCCTTAGTCATTAAAAAATACTTTGTTTATACATTACAACAAAAAATGACTGGGATGGGGTTATGCTTTGAAATGTATGATTTTGTAGAGCTTTAGACACTACCATGGTAACATATCCTACAGCAGTTAGGTCAGCACAACGTAAAAACTTTGCATATCACAATTAAGCCTCAACATCTTTGCAAGTATGAAGCGAAAGATCAACAAGATCTGATCCGTCTTGTTTCTCAAGCTTTTTCACTGCTACCTTGCAGATTCCTCTTTTCCCCACACTGTCAAACCTTCCACATCAATGCCACATCACTCCTCCGGTCCAAGCATATTCCCGCTTCCTTTCTTTTACCTCCTCCCCAACTCCACCTTCTGCAGATTCTCATGGTTAATCACCATTTGGTCCACTTCCTCCAAGCCAAAGACAGCTTCTACTGGTCATAGGAAGCCTTTCCCTTATTATTTGTCACGTCAGGTTCTGACTTGATGCAGCATCTGAGTCTAACCCCCACTTGTTTGACATTAGTCAGGCACAATCCTTTTTGTTTAGTATTGAAATGATGCATATGGTGAGGTCTACATGTTACATAACATATGGTTAGATAGTTAGTTGTGATTTTGACTTACACAGATTCTTATTTGACTTGTGTAACTCCTGTTGTACCACATGTTCAGCAGAAAACAACCAAGTGTCAGGCGTATCTTTGTCCTGTTTGTTGGCTGCTTTAATTTGATTTAAATAAACATCAGAGAAAATCCTCTTCAGCCTATCCGGGGGTTGGACCTTGGAGGCAACAGGTTCATGAGGGCGACCAGAAACCTTTTGTCTCTGCATGATTGTCTTCCTCTGGGATCCCATAGGCATTCCCAGGACAGTTAGTCCTCAATGAGTCCTGGATCTGCCTCAGCATCTCCTCCTAGTAAGACATGCCTGGAAAACCTGCAAGGGGAAGTGATAAGGAGGCATCTTAATCAGATACCCGAACCACCTCAGCTGACTTATCTGAAGCAGCATCTCCCTCCAGATGTACGAGCTCCTCACTCAATCTCCCAGACTGAGCCCGGTCACCTTTCAAACGAAGCTAATTTCCTCTGCTTTTATCCAGAATCTCATTCTTTTAGTCATTAACCAAATGTCATGACCACAGGTGAGGGTTGGAATATAGATGGACCGGAGACTTGAAAGCTTTACATTTCTTTTCCTTTCTTTCTTTACCACAACGGATCGGTTTAGCGCCCTCATTACTGCTGACAAAGCTCCAATCCATCTGCCTATCTCCTGCTCCGTCACTCATGAACAAGATCTGCAGATACTCAAACTCCTCCGCTTATGTCAAAGACTCATTCCCAACCCAGAGGAAGGACTCCATTAACAATTTTTATTATTACAGATTATTTCCAGACTTGATAAGAGCAAACCTGGTAGTATGAGTGGCGAAGTAAGCACCAATACAACCCAAAATGTGGTACTCAGGACATGAAACTTGGTATGAAAAAAAAGCAGGAAGCTTGACACATGAAAATTCAAATGGGCGTATGAAACTGATTACAATCTGATGATCTCTTTGCAGCTCCACTAAACGTCCTGCTTAAAGGAACCTCTGGTGTAAATTGAGCCGATTTTCTCCTCATTTAAAGGCCCAAACTGGTGACCATCTGCCCCACGGGTTTAGTTCAGGCCACTCATACTGCCAGTAGTTAGATGCTCATGGTTTAAATATTTTATGTGATAAAGGAAACACACATAAACAGAATAATGCATATGCTGTGTGGGTATGCACACACACAATGTCTTTGAGCTACAGTAGAGTTGTGAAGGGTAGAAAGATGGACAGCTGGCTGGAAGGACAAAGTCACCTTTTCGTTCACGGGCCTCGAGATAATTTGAGCTAAACAACCATATTAAAACTTCCCAGCTACGTCCAGCAGAGAACTGAGGGTATGCTGGTTCCAGAAGCCCTGTCACCGTCTGTAATGCAGAGTTTTTGGAAACATACCACACCTGAGGGAACATCATCCACCTGCAAATGCACTGCATGGAAAAAGAAAATAAGTGGTAACAGAGTGGTAGCAGAATAAAAGTAAACAAAGTGAAATGACGAATGAAAAAACAGCGTCACTTAAATAAAATGCCAAATCGTGTCATGTTCTTTTATTATTTGCTCTTCCCTCCAGAGGAGTGACAACCTGCAGTGACCTTTTATTCCAACCCTTCTGTGTCATTTAATGCTATTAAATGTCAAGTCTCACCAGAAAGTGCACTTGTCCTCATAACCAAACCATAAAGCTGGTGCAGTCCACGGTTAGAAAATCGTACTTGGCAGTTTTTTGTGTAGGGCAGCGATCATGGGCCAAGATGGAAACTCAAACCCAAACCTTTTCTTCAAGAGTGAGCGTGAAGTAGAAAAGAAAAAGAACAGTGATAAACGGTGTAAATCCTCATGTAGCATCCAGATCTTTACATCGTAACGAGAACAGCTGTGTCTCCGAAGGGGAATGGAATCAAGAAAAACTAATTGCACTGTTTCTTTTCTACTGGACCAATCAATGTAGATATTTACAATCAGATTAATGTCATAAGGAGAAAAAAGCTTAAATGAATAGAAATGGATTGTGATGTATTTACTGCGGTGTGCTATTTTCACTACAATATTACTTTGAACAATAACGCATACATCCATTCGACAACATTTGGTATTTTTTTATTTGTTTCGATCTGAAGATAGTAACACAACTGAATAGTATAAAGAGAGAAAAAACAAAACAATACAAAAAAAACAACAGTCCTATAAAGTCCGAAAAGGAGCTGGATGAAGTAAAAACATATATAGTCCTGCCCCCCTACATTAACATAATTTACTCTTCCTTAAAGACATTAAATCGCCAGTCCAATTTAACAAAAATCATTTTTAGAAGATTGAAATAAATAAAATACAAATCCCTTGTGCAGATTCATACATATCTATACATAAACACATGTACATGCCTATTTAATAATAATCAAATTATATTTGTCTTTCTGCATACGTTACACTACATACATATCCATGTCCTCACATATACTATATACATATTCATTTGCATATATATCTAAGTATACAAAGTCTATTACATGGATTTACATATCTTCTCTGGCTTTATATTTTTTGAATAATAATATGCGGACATTGTTTGAGTCCTTCCTGAAGATTATTCCATATTTTTTCACCACATATCGTGAAGGCACTTGCTTTTCATTGTTCTTACTCTTTTTAATTTTCTCCTCATATTATATTCCCCTTCACAATGAAAAAATATCTTTTGTATGTGGTCAGGTAGTAAATTATTTCTTGCTTTATACATTATTATTGCCATTTGTAACTCCACCGAATCATTGCATTTTAGTGTTTTTAACTTCCAAAATAATACATTTGTATGTTCACGATATCCGACATTGCAGACAACCCTTATTGCTTTTTTCTGTTGTATGAATAATGATTGCAGAGAACTTTTGTGTTTCCCCATAGCTCAGCAGAATAATTAAAATATGGGAAAATCAGAGAACAGTACAAATTAGAAAGTGATTTTTTATCCAGAAAATGTTTAGATTTTCTAAACACTTCCAGCAGATTTTTTGGTTGATCATTAAACCAAGAAATTTATAATGGCAAACTCTTTCAATGTTTACATCTTTTATTTTTACTTGTGTCCCAAAAATTTGAGCCACAATTTCCAAATAACATTATTTTTATTTATTTAAATTCAATGATAATTTATTTTTATCAAACCATCTTTTTAATTTTTCCATTTCTTGTGTAATTTTTCCCAGAACCTGCTGCAAGTCTTCTCCAGTACAAAGGATATTGGTATCATCTGCAAATAGGATAAGTTTTAGTGTATCAGGAACTTGCCAAATAAAATCTATAGAAATAATAAAGAGTTTTGGGCCCAACACTGACCCCTGAGGGACTCCACAATGTCCAAACCATCTGACTTGTGTTCACCAATCATCACATATTTTTGCCTGTTTGTTAAGTAGCTCTGTATCCATTTCAAAACAACTCCTCTTATTCCATACCGCTCCAATTTCTTAACCAATATGTCATGATCAATGGTGTCCAAAGCTTTTCTGAGATCAATAAATACTCCTGCTGCAATTTGTTTCTTATCTATACAATTAGTTATCTCATCTACTAAATGCATTATTGCCAAAGATGTTGATCTGTTGCTTCTAAATCTATATAATCCAACATTATACACAAACCTTGTACTTTTTTAAAAGTCCAAAATCAATTTATAATTCAGTGTATACTCCTCTGTTTTTTCCTGAAGAGATGCACTTACATCCATTTTCATCATTTACTTTTGAATGGAAAAAAAAAGTATTTATGACAAATTCATTACAATAAAAAAAATAATTAAAAACCTTCAACGATGGAAAGTAATTGACGGACGGAGACAAAAAAGAGAGCGAATGAAAGGAAGCATCTGAGAGTTGGGCCAGCTAATTAATTTCCCAACAGTACAGCCCATTTGCTGGAGGCCATGTAAACACTCGCTTCTCCGCTGTAACGTGGCTTTTAAAGGGATCAGCTGACTGTTTAGCTAGAGATTATCACTGTGTGGGTTTATCTTCTACCCAGAAAGCCGAAGAAAAACAAGACAAGGACAATGGTGCGGGGGGGGGGGTGCCCCTTCCTGACATTGTTAGGGCTCCACAATCCACAGACAGTTTTTAAAAAAAGAACTTAAGACATTTATTTTAGGAGAACCTTTTATTTTTAGATTAGTTTCTTATAGGTCTGTTTTAAACCCCCATTATTTACCATGAATTTTCTCTTATAAATAGATTTGATGCTTTTAACCTTCCCTCCCTTTCTTTTTTGTTGGTTTTTCCCTTCTTAGTCTGTAACACTATTTCTTAAAAGAAGAAGCAACTGTTGTCGCTTCTCAACAGGGCTTGATCATAGCTGAGCTGCTAAAACTGGTTTATATAGTTAGATTTCCTCATCATATCAATGGAGGTTAATCCTTAGGGAGGTTAAAGGACTGTTTTCTGACCCAAGAGCCCGATGAACTGAAAATAAAAAATGTGGGCTAAGATTAGACCCCTGTTTAACTCCATACTTCACTATACAGGATGATGGTACCGGGGGAAAAAAAGAAAATGAGTGAGTAAAAACTGAACACAATTGAGGGGAGGATGAACTGGGATTTAAGAGGAAGAGAATGTAAAAATAAAACAGTAACATCAATAAGGGGTGAGGGGGAAAAAAACATCTTAAATCCAACTTTGAGTCAAGGATGAAAACAAGCAACAACTTTTTCTGATTTTAGTGATTATTCTCAGGTAAAGGAAAGCTATTTGTCACCTCTCAACAGGCCCTGATTGAAGCTGAGATCTATGTTCTATTAAAACTGACATATATGATTGATTTTCTTCACCATAGCAACAGATGTTAATCCCAGAAAACCAGATTATCTGACTCAGTGGTTACACATCAAGTGAAAATAACAGTGGGCTAAGAACAGACCCTTGTGGAACTCCATACTTAAAGAACTCAGGAAAACATCAGATCTCAATGAGTGAACCTCCTGATCTGTGGTACAAAAGTGGTTTTTAGGCCTCTCCACGGGTAAATGGTCCACAGAATCAGAGGCTGCAGATCTGACAGTAAAATTTCAGAAGTTGAACCTGAGCCCAGAATGAGAAACAGATGATCATCTGTATTCACAGATCTGTCTATATTCCCAGAAATGTTCTTCTCTTAGACAAGGCTTTGAAGTATTCTCCACTCCCAGTGTGCACCACCAGTGTGGTGTCATAAGGTGAGTAAATTTAAATCTGCTTTAGATAAAATTCCTGATATAATAAAAAGGTCAAAAGTTTCAAGGATGATCTTTTTTCTCGTGTCTCTTGCAAAGCCAGGCAGTTTTACTCTGCCAGTGAAGGACGGAGGGAATTTCTAGAGAAAGATAAAAAACCTTCTTGTGAAGGAACAAGTTGATGAATGAATGAAATGTTTAGTCGATGTGACTGCATCTCCTCGTAGTTCCATCATAGTCTTATCTTTGTTGCAGTCCATATTTCCCACTGAAATATGTTCCTTCTCATCACAAAGCTGTCAAACGACCTCAAACCTCTTCATTTTTGTCCAACTCTAAATATTTTTGAGCTTGTTTGTTGAACAACAAATAAAACGCATCATCAAACATCTGTTTCATGTCAGCTAAAAGCAAATACAGCAGTTTATGCATATTAAATGATGGGTGATTTCATGCTTTCTAACTCTCCACAACAGACAGATAAAAGAGAAAATAATAAAAAAAAGACAAAGCTGGAGAGAGAGACAGATTTTGGCTGGAGCAGATGTGCCACTTTTTCATCAAAGCATCACTTTACAAAATGAAAATAAAGACAACAAGACTAAACAAATGCGTAGGGGAAAACAAGCAAACTGGTACAAACACACACAGCTGGAAGCCTCTTATCCACCCAGAAAGAGCTGGCATCCCTCCATCTGCACATCCTCTTCTTCTCAGATCATCATCAGGTAGATCTCAGTCCACCAGTTTGCCCCAAGTGACTCGTTGATTGACTGTGATATTGCTGAGGGTTGTACTCTTCTTTTAAGTTAACTTATGATGTAAAATATCTCATTGTGCTCCTTTTAATTTACATGAAACCAGCAACAACATCCAAAGATCCAAA
The DNA here is from genome assembly GCA_037177055.1 of Atherinosoma microstoma. NCBI lineage: Eukaryota > Metazoa > Chordata > Actinopteri > Atheriniformes > Atherinidae > Atherinosoma > Atherinosoma microstoma. Next base: position 29,329,288 of record JBBBVU010000009.1, read on the forward strand.
GTGGTTTGAAGTCTCTGATCTTCAGAGAGATCAGCTTTAACTGGTGCACAAGAGCAAATCCTCATCAACCCTTTAAAGCCCAATCCAAGAAAATCCGGCTCTTCAACAAAATTAGGAAAAAAATGAACAATTCTTTTTTTGTGGTATATGTGCTAGGGCAGGGGCGATATGCTTTCCTCCCAATTTGATTCTTTTACAATTTTTTGGGTGCCGATTCAATTTAGATTGAGTCTTACGATTCGTCGATATTGCCGATTTTTGTGATTTTTTTTTTTTTAGTTTGCATTTTTGACCCGAGACCATGTGGAAAAAATTAATCAGGAGCCACATTTCTCAAAAAAACTACAGATCACATGTGAGTCAGTTTTTCAGATTTATTCAGCAGCAAAATATTTGTACCAGCTGAAAATGAAGCATTTAAATTTGGAAAACACAACCCAGCAGCCAGACCTCCATTCTGCTGCTTTAAAGGGGCAATATTATGCAAAAATAACTTTTTTAAGTCATTGGAATAGTCTCTTACAATGTTCTAGGTCACAAACAGACCAAAAACTCCCATAAAAAACAACCTGTGTGACATGTCAAAATGATTGTAGTGTAGATTTAAGTTTCCTGGTATCCATCAGGGGGCAAAAGACAAGTATCATAGTGTACGCTGCAGGATTATCAGCAAAGTTTTTACTGTAAAGTGATGCAAAATGTCTCAGAAACTGTAGGTATCAAATAATGATACCTTTGACATTATAGGGTTAAAGGCATGCAGCAGAAACAAGTGATCTTAAATCTTTGTATCAACTTCCACAATTTTCCTTTTTCCTTCTTTTTTGTAAACTAGAAAAGTTTTCACTCTGTAACTTTCTTCGTAGCGTTTCATCAGTTTGGGATGCCATACATTTTACTTTCTCCATCATTACTGTCTGAGCTTGCTTCGGTAACTGTTGCATCAGGAGTTGTTTTGCTCATCATCATCAATATCACTTTTCCCTAATGGCTCCATAATCGGACTGATTAAATTTTCTGCACTGTGCTTTTTTTTTTTTTTACATCTGAAAATATACAGACTGGAATCTCAGTAAAAGAGATGGCTAAGAAGCCTCTTTATATAAAAATTAATGAAAATAAAGGCAGTTATTTACAAGTCCACCAAGAATAGCACACAGGATCAGATTTATGAAGCCAAGCAACGAGTGCAATGAGCAGTGTTGCTCCCATCGCTCTGCAAATGAGTAAGATTGGACTCATCCGACAACATGACCTTTTTCCATTGCTCCAGAGTCCAATCTTTATGCTTCCAAGCAAAATTAAGCCATTATCTTTTAATTAGCCTCACTGATGAGGGCTTTTCTTAAGGTTACACAGCTGCTCAGTCCAAGTACATGGGGTTCTCTTCACATTGTGTGGAAATGCTCCCACTTTTAAACAATGTGAGTTCTTCTTTTTGGGCTGTTTTGCTAATTCAAATAAGATTTTGTCCTCAAAGTTAATGGATCGCACAACTTTCAAGGATTTATTGATGCTTCTATCATCTACGACCAGCTTCAGCAAGTCATCTTGTCCATGTCTACACGCCTAAATGCATCGAGTTGCTGCCATGTGAATAGCAGATAAGCTCTTTGTATTAAGCAATTGAACAATTGTATAGCTAATAAATTGGCTGCCGAGTGTATATATATCTGGAGGAGTAGTTTAACTCAGGCCATTTATAGCTGACATTGTCTAGAGTCGGTATAAAGCTGCATTCTGCTTTTATGCTGTGTCACATGAGTTTTATGGATTGTCTCTGGTTATTTACAGGATGATGGGATGTGTGTTTTATCTGAGAGCTCATATAGAGTCACTGAGTCCCTCTGGTCATTCTGGATGTTTTACTCTTTTTCCTAATATATGCAGTAACATAGCCATATTTGTTTTATAGTTTTATTTAGTAGTTCTCAGCCCTGAGCAGCATAAAATGAGCCGCCTGTTGTGAAGAGACAGACATGCCTGGTCCTGTGTTTTCTATTGGAGCAGCTGGTCACATGATCAGAACCACATGGACTTCTCCCCTGCTCTCTGTTTTCATTTAAAGATATTTGTTAGACTTTCTTGGGTGTCTTCCCCGGAGGGAATTGCCACTTGTCGTTCCCATCTTGAACATTTGACCTTTTCCTCCTCCCAACCTGTTTATTTTTCTTGTCCGTTACTCCCTTTCTCTCTTCGACTTACTTCACGCGTCCTCCATCACCCTCTTCTGTCCCTTTTTTTGTCCTTTTTAATCTCTTGTGCTTTCAGGTTTTTTTCTCTCTTTCCTTTCATTTTGCTACCTCGTTTCCACCTTCCTCCTTTCCTTTGTGTCTTCTTCTCTCCACGTCTACACGGTTGCAAACTATCATGGTGCAAACTGGGGATTAACCTGGACCACAAAGACGTACCGCCAGGTTTTCTATCTCTTTCCAGAAAAAGAATTACAATCTTTGCTGTTTACTGCAGATAACAACCAACCAGCAGGGAGCATGTGTGTGTGTGTGTGTGTGGATAAGTCTGCCAAAGATGCTGTGTTTGTGCTTTCTCATCGCGGTGCTTTTGTGAGGCAAACTGACCGCAGATGTTGTCCGTGTGAAGTTCTGATGATGCTGCAGGAGGGTATTTAACCTCAGAACCCCCTCACCATGATGGGATCATGGTATCAAAGACTCTTCTCAGGCGTTGAGAAGTCTTCCCCCCGTCAGGTGTGCGACACCGCAACTGCAGTTTAATTTCATGCCACATCCCCCTTCAGCCAACCTCATTCTTGCAGTTTTATTTGTGCCCGACAGTTAAGTCACATTTAGCCGAGGTGGCAGAAAAGTATTTCTGTCATTCTTAACGGACAAAGCTGCAGAGTGGGGAAATGTTTCCAGAGAACGGTCTGAATAAGAGAAAATATCCAGAGAGCAGCAGTTGTCTGGACCAGAATGTCTTGTTGAGGTCAGAGGAGAATGGGCAGATTGGTTGGAGATGATAGAAAGGCAACAGGAAGTCAAATAAGCACTGGTTCCAACCAAGATATGCAGAATAGCATCTCTGAACACACAACACGTCCAACCTTGAAGCAGAAGGGCTACAGCAGCAGAAGACCACACCGGGTGCCCCTCCTTCCAGCTAAGAACAGGAAACTGAGGCTACAATTCACACAGACTCACCAGAACTGGACAAACTGGTCTGATGAGTCTCCATTTCAGCTCCACATTCAGATGCTAGGTTCAGAATCTGGTGGGTGAATCTATGGCACCAAGAATGAAGGCAGTTCTGAAGATAAAAGGGGGTCCAACCCAGTACAGGAAGGTGAACCTGATAAAGTGGCTGACACTTGTATCCCAGGAGGATGTATCATCTATGAACAGCAAACTCTCAGGCCGGCCAATAGGATTCTCCTCCTCAACTCATCCTAACCCGGTAATAAGCCAGGAAAGGAATCTAATATATTCTTTTCTTTGTAAACCAACAATCTTTGCACAAATTGCACTTCCCCACTCCGTACGTTCCGGGCGTCGTCTGCGCTATTCACCGGTATATGAAAATTTTTATATCATAACGAAAATAAACACCAGTTTTAGGTACGAACCGGTATACCGCACAGGCCTACTTGAGCCTCTTCTTAAAAACATGTACAGTCTCTGCGGCCCTGAGGCCCTCTGGCAGGCCGTTCCACAGGCGACGGCCGTAATAAGAGAAGGAGGCCTCACCGTATGTTTTAGTTCTGACCTTAGGAACGACCAAAAGGCTTGTACCAGAGGACCTCAGGGTCCGCGAGGGTTCATTATTTAAAAGCAAGTCAGTTAAATAAGAAGGCCCAGGACCATTAAGACATTTATAAACCATTAAAGAAACCTTAAAATCAATCAATCCTGAAACGCACGGGGAGCCAATGCAGCGATTTTAAAACTGGTGTAATGTGTTCCCGCCCTCTGGTCCTC
>JBBBVU010000009.1:29396893-29410341 GCA_037177055.1 Atherinosoma microstoma
ATCAGATTGGCTCAAACTGATTGTCTGTGAAGCGCCCTGAGATGATGTTGTTGTGAATTGGCGCAATACAAATAAAGCTGAATTGAATTGAATTCAAAGGAATGGGTAATTGTGCAGAACTTCATAAGCTCTTGGATCCATTTAATTTGAATCAGGTGTGTTGGAGCTGGGAAGCATCAAAAACCTGCAGGATTGTGGCTCTCCAGGACTGGAGTCGGCCACGTTTATCGGCTTGTTCGTTCAACCAGGTTTTCTCAGGATATTAGTGCTGGGAGGTTTGGCTCTTTTCAAAGATTCGGTCCATTTGACTCGGCTCCCTTAGAAGAGTCGGCTCTATCAGTTCCCAAATGGCTCTTCATTTAGTTTCACTCAGAGCTTCTATTTAATTCTAATTTAGCAATTATGAGTGGTCTGTTTATTGGCAAGCGATTTTATATATTTTTTTTATCACAAGAGCCTTATTTTGTGCATTTTTAATTAGAAAATAAAGTTTAATGTTTAATATTTTATCAAACTTTTAAACCAGCTACTGAACACAGAACCACACCAAGTAGATCATTATTAATTTCAAAATTTTTTTTCTGAAACGCTTGTAATTTAAATCATGCTTCCAGCTCTCTCTGTGTACCTGGTCTGTACCACTACACTCCCTGGCTTCCTTCTCTACATAGCGCTATGATCCTGGTCTTTTCTCGTATGTAACACCACATGGTGTCCCTTCTAAAGATTAAGCTCTCTTAGACAGGAATCAGTTCTTCTCATTGACTACAAAGAATAGGCTTTGTGCTGAGCACTGTGAGAGTGAAGCCGTGAAAGGAAAAGACTGGGAGCCAGATCTTCCGATTCACCTCAAAGAATCGGATCTCGGAGCTGCATCTTTTACACGTGCTGCATCAATACTGAGTGTTCTGACTTCAGATGACCAATCATAATCATGTATTCCTGACATGTTGAAAAGCAACACAGGAAGAAAAGATTACGGAAATAACATGAATATGTAAATGAATCAGCCCATCAGTATCACTGCCAGCTCATTACAGCAGAATTTATGACTGTTGTCTACTAACTGTGTTGGCCGTGTTTTCTCGACGTATTTGAGAAAAAATCATCAGTTTTTAAGACGCGCTACGTAATTTTCCAACCTTAAAACTCCACATTTCTGACTCGTTTGATGGTACGTTGACATCTAATATGTGCTTTTTTTGAGTCGTAGCTGTCCAGCTGCAACGTCCGCTGCATGACATCGCTATACGCACAATGTCACACGCTAGCAAGCGCATATAAACACACCGTGCATGAAAGGAAACAAAAGAGAGAAGAAAAAAACAGCAAGAGACAAGACGAGAGTCAAGATCAGACTGTTTTTTACTGGCTGGAGAGATCTCATAGTACGGGTAGGATGAAGAAGATGCTGGATTAGGTGTCGATAGGGGGAGCATCACTGAGAAAATCTGCTTATGTTCTGTATGCTTCTTTAAAGCAGCACTACCAGAGGTGAGCAACAAGTTACATTTACTCCATCAAGTTTTATTTCTTTAAATAGTCCTGGGAGTAGTTTTACTGCACCACATCTTTGACTTTTGAGTAAATTTCTAAGAAGAAACTCTTTTTCCTTTGACAACACTCAGCATTTTTGCGGCCTGCTTCACCAATCAGACGTAGAAACTGTCACACGACTGCGTTTCTTCAGTCAGCCATGACGGCACACAAACTCTTCATAGCTAACAAACAGGAAATGAAAAATAGAAGAGGAGTGTTACAACCGAGGAGGATGAACACTCCTAACCTCGTATATAAAGCACGCTCTGCTGACAGTGGAAAGGAACAGATATATAATGCAGTGCATATATATATATTATATGTGCATATAATTCATAAATAATACAGAAATATGTTGCAGTACGTTTTAACTAATTCACTCCATTGCTGTGGTTTGGTGGATGCTGCTCTTGTGAAGTTATAGAATCCCATTTTTAAAAATTATTTTTTTAATTTATACCCTTTTAGTGTCTTTAAGCATTTCCTTAAATGCAGCATAATCAGATCACTGCGTTCTCTACGGAGGATTGAGTTATTGTTAGATGGTTTTTGTGTCTGCATGCATCATTTCTAAATAATGATGATGATGTATTGTAAGAATGGTAATTAACTAGATGAAAAAGGACAATTTGTACGAATGGAGAAGTAAAAACATGGAATCATTCTCAGTGCATTAGCTACATACAGCTGATGCTGCATTTCAGTGTTTAATTCTGTGTATGTGACAGTAAGAATACCAAAGATTCCCATGCTGGATACAAACCCTGTGAGGAAATAAGACAACCTTCCTGAAATGCACATGAATGAAGCCGTTATTTTCTGATGTAAAGTTTTGGTAATGAAGAGCCAGCCGCCTGGCAGCAGCTCTGTTTTCTGTTTGCAGGCAGTGAACGCTCCGCTCTGACGGAAACGCCAGCCAAGCGAGTCCTTCTGGCTTGTTATGGTTGTTTTTTGATAGCAGCCATATTTCTGCAGGAGAACACACACCCGGCTTGACTGAGTGGGCTGTTAGGAAACTTGACCGGACTACAGAGGGGACTCCTGAGATCATGCCGCTCTGACAGGGTCTGCTCTCAGCATGGCACCTGCTGATATCTGCCACAGTGTGAAAATGAGTCTGAGTCTCTTGTTTCCCGGGTTGCAGAAGGAAAAAACTGGGAATCATTCCTCCCTTATCTTCAGGATCAGCATGAGATCAGAGAAACAGTAATATGAGTGTGTTAAACTTTCTAAGATTACAAATTAAATCTGCATAAATATTCTGTGTAACTCAGATGGGAACATCAGCCAACCACATGGACACTAAGACGGATGTCCAAACTGTAAGAAGCCATCATTCTGTGGCTCACTGGACCAAAACACAGCGAGTTAGCATCAGTTTTTTCCTCTGCTCTGTGGTCACGTACAACCTCCAGAGACAACAGGCAGGTGGGAAGACCCGCAAATTGATCTTTCCCGAATAATGTCTGTACTGGAGCTACCAGAACCAGACAAGGATGACCAAGCCGGTCCACTGAAGTGGACCAAGCTAATATGTGCCATGGTCAGATCTAGGCCAAAACCAACATGCAAAGATCTGGGATTTTCTTTTATTATGTGTACCATGGAAGTATCTTCCACTCGATGGCATGGGATCTAACTTCTACTTGATACAGTATAAAAGTCTTGCATGTGAACATTTAATATATTAAATGTGCAGTGGACTATTTGCACCATGCTTCACTTCATTGACTTGGCCATCACCAGCTGGAGGTTTGGCCCAGGAGGGGATAACCAGGGATGAATATGTCAGACCTGAATGAAGACTTCTTAAGGAAAACCCACCCAGATTATAGAAATGTGATTTCTATCAGGTTTGTTTCCATCAAAGTCCTGTTATACACAGAAGTCCACCTGCAAAATTAAAATGAAATCAGGGAAAATACAAAATATTTTTAACGAATTCTTGATTTACATGGAAAAAATCGCAATGAAAATCCTTTTTTTTCTGGGCATCAGGAGGTTGTTTCTGTGATCTCTCCCAAAGGTGATTGGATACCCTGAGTTAAAACTGGCCAATGAAAAGCATAGCAGGGCTGGAACGCATGGTTGGAGATGCTACTGTCCTGCAGGTTTTAGATGTTTTCCTGCTGCAACATACCAGGCTGCATGGTGCAGAACTTTGCATTAGCGTGGGAAACATCTAAAACCTGCAGGACTGTCGCTCACGAGGACTGGAGCTGGGAAGGGATGGTGAGGAGAGAGGCGAGCACGTACGTGCATCCATCAGTTTCATGTGCAGAACTTAATCTGGCTGTGGACAGAGTCTGACAAGCTACACGAGCCTCGCTCCTTCCCAACACATCTGGGATGGGAAGTTTTCCAATAAATACCAGAACACCGTCTCTGTTTCTGATAATTCCAGCAACAGTGCAAAACCGGATGTTTTGTTGCATGTTTGTATAAAACTATAGAACTTCACAGCAAAGACAAAAACAGGATCAATAAAACTCAATGTCCTCCCCCTGGGTTGGAAAGTAGAGCATCCCTTCTCTCTTTGCCTCAGTCCTTTTTAAGATTTGTACTCTTCATCTCTGAAAATGTTTCGAGCATGTGTTATTTTTTCTGTAAAGACAAGGCCTCCCAGCTTTTTGTTAGAGGTTTGACCTTGGGAAATGAGGTTGAATGCAGCAGAGAATCCTGCAGGGAGCCGGCTACATTCATTAGAAAATCTGCAAGCAGCTGTTATAATGAGCAGTAAAAGCGTTGGTATGGTCAAGTTGGGTAATATTTATGTTTGGAAAGTAGGCTGAGAACAGTGCAATGCAGACAATTAATAACAGATTTAATATCTCCTTCATCTAAAGATTCAAATGAGAAGTCCTTGGAATCTCATTATTACCAGAACATGAGTCAAACATGGCAAAATAAAGTAAAACTACAGTTTAATGGAAATTTAATGGGGACTTTTCACTTATGATAGATTTTTAATATCATGTGATTTATAATCCAAAATGACCTATTCAGGGATAAATATCAAGTTGTTTGTTGCCTATAAATACAGGATTATCTTAATAAATTACTTTTGTAATGTTATTATTTGATTTTGAAGACATCTGTTATGGTGCATTATCATCCTGAAAGTTAGTCAATTTTATATGTAAAGCACATTTAGAAATGACCTCAGCTGACCAGAGTGCTGTACAAGACAGGACAAATAAAATCCCTAAGTCAACAATAAAATAAAATAAATATATCTAATAAACAAAATACAAGAGTAAAACAGCACTAAAATAAAATACATAGAATACAAAAATAATATGAATATGTATGAAATGAAATATACAAGTGATACAAATACAAATGAAAATGCTCGAGTTGGAGGAAAAGCCAGTGAGAAAAGATGTATTTTTAATAATGATTTAAAATGATCCATACTCTCTACACATCTGATATTTACGATGGAGTTTTAGAGCCACACAGAGAAAAAAAATAAACAAACAATGGAGGATATTTTTTCTTTCCTTACCAAAGAATAATGTTGAAATGTTGAGAATAAAGTCAAAATTTGTCAAATCTGGTGAGGAAGGAAAAAAAATATATTCCATTGTGTGTGTGTTTTTTTTTTCTCTGTGTGGCCCTAATAATCCATTGTAGATATTAAAAGGTAGATTGTTCCAAAGTTTGGGAGCAGCGATACAAAAAGCTACGTCACCGCCTTTCAGGCTGAATCTGGGAACTATCAAGAGCAGCTGATTGGTTGATGTCATAGTTGTGTAATTTTTTTTTTTTTACCACTGTGGGCCCCTGTCCACCTGTCCAGGGTGTACCCTGCCTATATCCCAGTAGCTGCTGGGATAGGCTCCAGCCCCCAGCGACCCTGCGTTGGAAAAAGCTGATATGGAAAATGGATGGATAGATGGGTCACTGTGCAAGGCCCTGAACCCCAACTGCCTCCCAGTCACCGTAATGCATGTAATGTAAACCATAAGGGGATTAATAAAGTATACGTTATCATCATTATTATTATTTTATAAAATAATCGGATCATTTAGACTCATTGTAATTGCATAGAATTCATATTAGAGGGAATGTTCATTTTTACATCATCACTAAGACATTCTATCAGAAGCACTCGGAGAGCGCAGACCTCTGCCGAGCCATAGGGTGACTCACCTGAGAAAAACCCCAACAGTCCCTCCAGTACATGGGTTACACAGTAGTTGTGTACATTTATGCGTAAGTAGTCATAATTGGAGGTAGGCCGTGATTTTAGCCTTGGCCATCTCTCATTGGTGGCTGATCTCTGCTCGCTCTCCTGGTGCATCTTCTTCCTCCAACAGTTGTCGACAGCACCCTGAAAAGACACTCCTTTCCCCATGATTATTTTTTATATTATTTTTTTACTTCTCTTGTCTCATTTTATTTCCTTTTTGTTTCTACCTGCCTATTTGTGTTCTTCGTCAGTAAACAGGCTCACTCTTCTTCAATATGCATATTTAATTATTTACATATTAATCTAAAAGTAATAAACACATAGTCGTGATCTCTCAGCTGTTCATGTGCTGGAAAATGGCCGGTCATGACTTAGGGAGCGGTCCCCACTTCTACCTACGCCCGCATCCTGCAGGATTATTCATAAATAAGTTGTGACTGAAACTTGACCCATGAAAAAACGTCAAAGCAGCTTCCTATCTGACATTCATCTCACAGATATTAGCCAGGACTCATTAAAACCGTGTTGCATACTGGAGGTACAAAATATGTTGAAATGACATAACGGAGCCACGGAGAAATGACAAGCATCTCTTAAACCGGCTGTGGCATGAAAAGAAGTCATGTTAATTAAACGTCTGTCTGTCAGTCACTCCAGCGTGCTTAGTTACAGAAACAGCCATCCTCTAAAAGTCTCTGATTAATTTGTTCAGAGCAGAGCTGACATCGACGTTTAAAGTCATTTTCCAGCTAACTCTAAGCAGCCTGTTGGCTTCTTTCAATCAAACAATGGCTCTTAAGAGACAAGAGCCGACAGTTTATGGAAAGTTCTTACAAAACCAAACTGATACGGAAATTTGGAGCCGTTTTATGCTGACTTGATAAATCTGCTTTCGAGATACAAACCATATTCCCAGCTGTGTTTATCACACCTGTGTAAATATGCTTTGTATCTCCTTTATATGTTTAAATATTCATGTTCCTCTTGGTATGAGGCCAATGCTGATTAGCATCAGTAACATTTAAATATTTACCATGTGTTTTTAAGCACTTGCATAAATGAATATAGATTAAAGATTTAAATATACATGAATGAAGACGTTTGGAGTGCTAGCGCAGCATCTGCTCCAGCAGTTTTTAAAATCAATACTAATCACTCATATGTTTTTTGGGGGCAAAATCTGAAATAATCTGTGGAAATAAAGCCTGAGCAGAGCTTGCACATGTGGTGACATTCATATGAAGGTCAATAACCTAATGTAGAACACATTTACTGGGTGAAAAATGAGTGCAGGTTTCAGATTTTTCCGTCTTCAGCGCTGCATCTCATTACGCCGCCGACAACGCCCCGTTCTCTCCTGTTCTACCCCTCCATCTGTTCTCTGCATATTTATCTCCTCAACCCTCTATTTATCTCCTTCTCTTAACACACTTCACTGTCAAGCTTCCATCTAAACATCTTCAGAAAACAAAAATGCACACACACACACACACTCAAGAGTCCATTATTATTCCATATGGTGTAAACAAATGTTTAACGTCAGAGGCGCTAACGGCGCCGACTTTAAATGATGCATGACAGAGAAGACATATATGAAAAGGGAGCCCAGGTAGGCTACTACTCAGCCACAGCCTCATTTATTAAACAATCCATCATCAGTTCTGGGCAGGGCCGGATCTATAGGGGCGAAAGGGAGGGGGGGAATAATGACCGACTTGTTCTCCAGGTATGCGGTGGCAGTTCCAACTAGAGAGCAGTCAGCCTCCACCACCGTGAAGATCCTTTGGAAGCATGTCCGCCAGGTGTTTGGGTGCCCAGAACACATCCTCACAGACCGGGACGGGGCCTTTGAGTCTGAGGTAATAAGACAGCTTTGCCAGCTGTATGTGTGTGTACAGAGCCTCCTACCATCCGCAGGGTAATGGTGCTTGTGACCGGTTCAACAGGACTCTGCTGGGGTTATTGAATACCTTAGACCAGGACGGGCAGGCTCAATGGGCCGAGCGGCTGCCATATCTGTTCCAGGCCTACAACAATACCCCACATAGCTCTACGGTCCTTTCCCCTTGTTTTGTGGTGTTTGGCAGACATGCTCGCTTGCCGATCGATGCAACACCATCCGTCCACCGTCCAACACCATCAAAGACAACTAACTGCTGCCTATGACCAGGTGTTAAGGCATAGTCGCCATCGCCAGAGATGGGACAGACGCTGTTATGATCGAAAAGGCCCTAGCCCTCCCCCTAGTGAGAGAGTTCTTTTTAGGAACTTCCGGCAAAGGGCTAGGGGAAAGCTTGCACCCTTTTTGGTCCCACAGCCTTTTGTTGTCATCTCCCAGTTGAACCCAGAACAGCCTGTGTATGTGGTGCGCCCTGAAGGTAAGACTGGGCCTACAAAAACCATACAATGGAACAATCTTCGCCCCTGTCCAGGAAATTGGGTTTCAGAGAACCTTGGTGGACAGGAGCCAACACGGAGGGCCTCTATGGTTGAGGAGAATTATTGGCCCGCTGATCTCCATCGGAACTACTGGACTCCCTCAGCCAGCCATGGTGAATTATGAGCAGGGGGGGATTGAAGTACGCCCAAGGGGTCCTGGGGTGGCAGAACCAACAGAGCCTAGGTTCTCCCAAAGGGGTAAACTTGGAGTCACCCAGAAAAGGTATGGCCATTAGCAGGGGGTTGGGACGACCATGGTTAAAGAGAGGGAGGAAATGTCAAGTGGCACATGATAAATGTTAAGATGCTTCTGTGAAATTACTATGTACATGGAATGTCATGTATTTGTGTGGGATTTTTATGGACTTTGGAGGTATGGTTCTTAGATGCCTGTCTCTACCTGAAAACCAAACTTCACTGTGTGATTGGACTCCAAGTACTGATTAAAAGATAAGTGTAAGCAATCAGGATATGCAAATGTTGATCAACCAAGGCATATTGTCAGAGTTCCCTTTGAGACTCTGAGGTCATTAAACTGATCTCAGAACAGTATTTAGATGCTTTATACTGTGATCAACATTAAGGTTATCATGAAGCTGTATATTACCACTGTAAAAAGTGAAGCTTTACTCAGTAAAACTGCTCTGACTGAGAGCCTTTCTCAACTTCTCCCATGCTAACATGCAGACATGTGTCTGTTTGCTGTAAAAAAAATAACACAACACAACAAGTTGCATGCATTGAAATATTATTAAGACCGTTTTAACAGTGGTCACAGGTAGAACGCCTGTTTTGTGTGGATGGGCTGGTAGATCTGGAAAGCCCCTGGCTGGTTCAGACTCCTCTCACATTCAGCACAGATGGAAGGCTGATGTCGTTTCATATTTCCCAACAGGTTGAAACGCTTCCCACAATGGTCACACAAGTACGGCTTCTCTCCACTGTGGATGTGCTCATGTCCTTCCAGCTCTTTCGGTGACCTGAAGGATTTTCCACCGTCATCGAGATGTCCTTTGTCCACAGTGGGGGTCGGTTCATCCAACTGTCCTTCACAGGGACCATCCTCCTCCTTAACACGAGGCCCATGTGGAGTTTGGGTGGTTTGATGCTATAAAGTTAAGACAGAAGGGCAGAGACGGTTAACATCAGCACATAAAAATACTGAATGGTAAAATTCTTTCTGACGTACAGGAAGTGTCCAGATACATGACCAAAGCTGAAATAAAAAGTGGAGTTTATTTAGTAAAGGTTAGTATTTTCTACATAGTTTATAAAATTGATGTTGCGTATTTTCTTGGAACAGAATTAGGAAGCAGATTCAGATTATCAGTGTGTAATATTTTCAACATCTTAAATAAAGCTGGAAGCAGTTTCCTTCTGATTGCATTTTAGTTAGCTGTTAGATGATTGCACCTATGTTACCATGGTGACCACTGAAGGAACAAAAACAATTAATTTGAAACATGACTTAAATTTAGCTGATGTAATCCACTATATAGATTACATCTGCTTAACATTATACTTTAGTTGAACATTTATTTTATAAAGAGATTATTCATCAACAGTTTTGTTTTTAATTAATTAAACTCTAGAAACTAAATTTACCACAAAAATCTTATTAAGTACATTTAGAAATAAAGTGTAACCACTGAAAACTACAGCTGACTTACTTCTGCTGGCAGTGAAGTCAGTAGGCGGTTTTGCTCATCAATGGATATTTCCTCCTCCTCCTCCTCCTTCATCTTTTCTTTCTGCTCTGAAAAGACAATTAAACAAAAAGTCAAAGAAGGAAACCCAGAAACTGTGACAATAACAAAATTTTTTTTTTTTAGATTTTAAATAGGTGGCAATTTTGCTCGAACGGTCTCGGGACCGCCAAAATACGAAATTTTACAGATTCGTCGGGGGGGTAATGCCAAAATTTGTTGAGTTTTCAAGCATGGTCAGGCCCCTCAAAATGCTATTGATTTGGATGAAAAAGAATAACAAGAAAAAACACTTGCATTTCAATAGGCCTTCGGTGCTCGGGCCTAATAATCGGGATTATTATTTCTGACATCATCGAGCAGCCCTATTTGGTGGGTTATTTCCAACAGCCGGAGTACGATTACCCCTCGTTTACTCTCCTCTTCAGCACCTGCACTCCTGTGTTCACCTGTACAGCTGTACCTCATTATCTCATTAGATATATATATGTGTGTGTGTGTGTGTGTGTGTGTGGCATCAGGGTTAACATGGGTTTAAGGCTTTATTGCAGAGAACAATGATGTTTTCAGACTCATGTTTGGGTCTGATGATGCAGGGATTTTACTGAATGCATTTACATAATTTTTATATTTTCCCCCCAATTAAAACACCAGAGAAACTCTTAGACTGGGTTTGTAGTTTATATTGTAAGAAAAAACGTTAATCTCAAAAACAGAAAGATACAGTTTTGTAATTGTCTGAACGTCCCCGACCTGCCTCCGTTTCCAAGTTGCCACCAATAATTTAACACACATTACATGTTTTCTGCATAAGTTGCTACAGTTTTAATGCAGAGCCGAGACTACATTCCTTCCACATGAAAGTTAACTTTGAGGGCTGATCATTGTATGAAACTAAAAGGTCTAACAGGACAACATGCAGCCTGTGAATCAAACAGATTTCTCTATTCCACTTGCATATTCCAAACTTCTGTTTAAAGATTAGAAGCAGGTGTTAGCAGCTTTAATAAGTGCGCTCTTAAAGATTTATCCAGAGACAAAAAGGCTGATTTATTCTGTTTTATGAGTCTTTGGATGAAAACATGCTGACATTTCTGCTTTGATTCATCTCTTTTAGCTGGAAACATCCTTGATGTTAATCCCGTGAACAGCTGTTTAAAGCAGCTTTGAGGAGTTTGGAAGCTAAATCATATGGTCTGTTGTGGCTTTTATTTTGAAGAAACAGGGTGCAGCACAAGGAAGTGGCAGCTAGTGATGGCCAGATGAAGCTTCATGAAGCAGTGAAGCATCCAGCCCACTGATTCACTAAAAGATTCATCACCCGAAGCTTCATTAAACATTTCTTAGTATAGCGACATGTGTTGGCCAAACATGAAGCTTTTAGCATAGATACAATGTGGGAATGTGTGTGTGGAGGGGGATATATGTTGAGGGTGACAACATTTACGGAGCTTCCTTTTAGTAATGGACAGAGAAACATGTGACTAGCACATGTTTTCCCTGTGCCAACACTTTCCTGTATATAACACAGAGGCTTCTGGGTGAAGAAACAGCCCTGGTGGAGGGATGGTGCCCTCTAGGTAACACATGCACTAATCTTATTGGGAGCAACCAGTTCAAAATATTCCAAGATGTAGGATGTTCTTCTTTTCACACTTATCCTAAAACTGTCAATCTACCTCTACTACTACTACTACTACTACTACGAATCCTAATAATAATAACCTGTCACTCATTTTCGATAACCATCTGACACCATGTCAACCTCTCGCTCATCACTGATATAATTTGAAGATGAAGTTTCTCCCTGAACTCAGAGAGCTCCACACAGAAAATATTCATTTAATTTATGTATGTGTGTGTGTGTATATATATATATATATATTATTGCTCCAGAAGTTCTAATTTAAGGTTCTTAATGAGGTGTATTTAACTAATGATTACATCTAAGTAAAGTTGAAGGAGATGTTAATAGCTGGATATTTTGTGACTGTGAAGATTTGGACCATTTATTTTGCAGTCCAGGGACATCGATCTGCCCCTTTTCACAGTGACAATTATTAAATTAGGTGCTTTTATTTTGCATAAAAAATTGGATTTTCGGAGTTTGCATGGTTTCCCCGTGTATGCGTGGGTTCTCATTGGGTACTCCAGCTTCCTCCTACCGTCCAAAGACATGCATGATAGGTTAACTGATCACTCTAAATTCTCCCTAGGAATGAGTGTGGGCGTGACTGGTTGTCTGTCTCTCTGTGTTGGCCAGCGATGGACTGGCGAACTGTCCAGGGTGTACCCGCTGCTTCTCGCCTGGGATAGGCTCCAGCCCACCCGCGACCCTGAATTGAATTAAGCGGTACAGAAAATGGATGGATGGAGGGATGGAATTGGATTTTCTGGTTAATAATCTAATTTTCATTCACAAATGTGGAGTTTTAAAAAAGAATGAAAGCAAATTGTATTTATTGGAAAAAAGTTTGAAGTTTATTTGCCAATTCTTGAAATCATAAAAAAAAAGAAAAGAAATAACTTTGGGATCTGGTTTAAAAGTTTGTTTTCAGGCTCCTAAAACACCAGTTCCACGTGAACCAAAACGGACACACTTGGACTCTTCTTCATGTTGACATGGTCTTAACTTTTAATCACAATGGCTGTGAATGGTCGAAGCAACGGGGGAGGGGTGGGGCGGGGGAGGGGGCTGTGCTCTTTATGGGACCCCAGGTCGGAACCAGTGATCTATGGGGATTGTCTGCAGCCTCGACCAGAAAGAATTGGAGCAAACATGTTTCTCTTATTTCCCTTCTGCTTATTATCGTTGTGAATTTATTCATCTGGAAAGTCTTCCGACTCTTTGGAAAGCAACATTTTCTCTTCCTGGAGGCAGACTTTTCTGACAGTGAAGAGCCTGACAGCCAGCAGCATCGTGTCCTCTCATTTCCCTCGCGGTCTCCGCCGTTGGAGAGAGGGAGCTGTTTTATTCATGATAACAAGAAAACTTAGCCACATCATTTCATGAGGTCATGTCAGCAACTTAACCTGAATTACAGCTAAACCAGCATTTTGGTGAATATCCGGTGTTATGACGAGAACGTTTTTATGCATTAAACATCCCGTCTCAGTGTGTGTGCATGTGTGTGTCTGATGGATTGTCAGATGTTATTTGGTCTACAGTGAGTACTTGTGTTGATGTGTTTATTTTGAGTCTAATAATATGATCTCTCCTGTGTCCTCATTAGGAGTTATCACAGTGCTGTCGTGTCAAGCAGCGACATCTTCCACGCTGGAAAACTCCCACCAGCATCACAGGCGAAGCCGTGGTTCTCCTCACCGCCCCACATTCACACACACACAGCTGATCCGTTCCCTTCTTTCCTGTTTGAACTGCACACGGAGCACTTGGGGATTTAAAAAGGTCTTCAAGATGAGAAAGCAAATAAATGAAATTCGTCCTTCTATGACTTATATTTTTGGCCTAAAGCAGAAAACAAGCTCCTGATTGTCTGTGTGTGTGTGTGTGTGTGTGTGTGTGTGTGTGTGTGTGTGTGTGTGTGTGTGTGTGTGTGTGTGTGTGT